>CM043356.1:55337690-55442690 GCA_023718395.1 Leucaspius delineatus
CGCGGGTGTAACACTGACCCCGCCGCCTGGGAGAGAAGGTCCCTCCTGACCGGGATTTCCCATGGAGGACCCTCGAGGAGGGACACAATGTCCGACAGCCATACTCGGCCCGGCCAGAACGGGGCTATCAATAAGAGCCGAACCCCGTCCCGGCGAACTCTCTCCAGAACTCCTGGCAGTAACGCCAGGGGGGGAAAGGCATGCAGACATAGCCTCGGCCACGTCTGTACCATGGCATCCAACCCCGAGGGGGCTGGGTGCGTCAGGGAATAATATAGGGGACAGTGCGTTGTCTCTCGAGACGCAAACAGATCCACCTGAGCTTGCCCGAATCGACTCCAAAGGAGCTCCACCACCTCGGGGTGGAGTCTCCATTCCCCCGGCACCACTCCCTGTCTCGACAGAGAGTCTGCCGTCTTGTTCATGTAACCCGGAATATACAGTGCTCGAACTGATAGCAACTTCCCCTGGGCCCAAATCAGAACTCGATGTGCCAGTTTCCAAAGCCGGCAAGATCGTAAACCCCCCTGGCGATTTATATATGAGACCACCGCTGTGTTGTCCGTGCGAACCAACATATGATGGCCCCTGAGGTCTGGGAGAAAGTGTCTGAGTGCCAGAAACACGGCCATCATCTCCAGCTGGTTTATGTGCCAGGAAAGCTGATGGTCGCTCCACAGACCCCGAGCTGAGCGACCACTCATGGTCGCCCCCCAACCGGTGAGGGAAGCATCCGTCGTTAGCGTTAAGCGACGACAAGGAGCTCCCAACACCGGACCCTGGGACAAGAACCAAGGATCTTTCCACATAACTAAGGCACGTAGGCATCGCCGCGTGACCTTGATCATGCGAAACGGATTTCCCCTCAGGGAGAACCCCCTGGTCTTGAGCCACCACTGTAAGGGTCTCATGTACAGCAGGCCAAAAGGAATCACGTTGGACGCTGCTGCCATCAAACGCAAGATTCTCTGAAACTGTACTACAGTGAGTGACTGGTCTAGTCTTATCCTGCGCACGGCTTCCAGGATCGTTTTTATCCTGGCGGGCGCCAAACGGGCTCTCATGGTCTTTGTGTCCCATACTACGCCCAGAAAAGTGGTATTCTGTTGTGGAACTAACACGCTTTTCTTTACATTTAGCCTTAACCCCAACGTCTTCATATGGGCTAGCACAGCATCTCGATACTGGGCTGCCTGAAGTTCTGACTGCGCCAGAATGAGCCAGTCGTCTATATAATTCAGCACGCGGATGCCCTGGAGTCTCAAGGGAGCCAGAGCTGCATCCACGCACTTCGTGAACGTGCAGGGTGACAGTGCTAGGCCGAACGGAAGAACCCGATACTGGTACGCTTCGCCCCCGAAAGCGAACCTGAGGAACTTCCTGTGTTGCGGAAGGATGGAGACATGAAAATATGCGTCTTTTAGGTCTATCGTGACACACCAGTCCTCGGACCTGATCTGACACACAATCTGCTTCAACGTGAGCATTTTGAATTTTAATTTCTTGACTGCCCGATTTAGTTGGCGCAGATCTAGAATGGGCCGCAGCCCTCCACCCTTCTTTGGAACTATGATGTACGGGCTGTAAAACCCTGACTCTCTGCTGTGGGGAGGAACCCACTCTATAGCCTCTTTTTGCAAAAGCGTCTGTACTTCTCCTTCCATCACCAGAGCCTGCTCGGAGTTTACTACCGTGTGTACTACTCCACTGAACCTGGGCGGGCATGACCCTAACTGAATTCTGTACCCTTTTTCTACTGTACGCAGGACCCAGTCTGAGACATTTGGCAGAAGTTTCCACGCTACCAGATACTCTACTAAGGGAACCAGCCTCTCGAGGCTGGTCTCTGGTGTTTTTTGAGCGGCCAGCTCGGCGACCTGAAACGGCGCACCGGCAGGAAGCAACCGAACTGACCCACTTTGAACCCTCCTCAGAGGGTGCGAGCTTCCCCATGCCGCTACGTTTCCGGGCGGACATAGAGATGAGTACTCGCTGAGGACCGCTGCGCCCTGAAACACCGGAGGTGGCAGGGTTGGCAACACGGCCCCCTGATGGCACCGAGAGGAAACGGGTGCCTCGACACACCGACTCCCCTCGGAGGGGACTGCCATCGAAATCCTGACACCCTTGGCGTCAGGACTTCTTCGCCAAGGCCTTCCTGGAGATAATAACAGTCCTCAGATCTGCTTTACCTCAGGAAGACCTTGGCTGAGTGCGCTGTCCCGGTCCCCAGTCTCTCTGTGGGGGAGCACGGGCAGCCACGCTCACCTTCTGCTGAGCTCTGTGAGAGGAGGACATACTCGACTGGGGCTGCTCCCGCTCAGCAGCCCCAGAGACCTAGACTTTTCGGGAAAGAAACTTTTGAAATGCGGCTGCCTGCTTTTTCGCTTCCTGAAATCGTTCGACAACCGAATTCACTGAGTCACCAAAAAGACCGGTAGGGGAGACAGGAGCATCTAACAAAAACTTTTTATCTCTTTCCTTAATGTCAGACAAATTTAACCAGAGATGCCTCTCCGTGGCCACCATTACTGCCATAGAGCGGCCGATAGATTTTGCCGCTTCCCTGGTGGCCCGAAGAGACAGATCAGCTGCCCTCCTGATCTCCGCGATCGTTTCTCTCCCCACTTCCTCACATTCATCATCTATATCTTTTAATAGATCAGCTTGATATGCCTGTAGGACAGCCATAGTGTGTAAACTGGCGGCTGCCTGACCTGCTGCTGAGTATGCCCTACCCACTAAAACCGATGTCGTTCTCACTGGTTTAGTGGGCAGCTGCGGGGCTTTCAGCGATGATGCAGACTCAGGGGAGAGATAGCTAGCAAGCGTCTCTTCCACCTGAGGCATCACCGCATAACCATGTTTTTTTTAACCCTACTATATTTGAATATTCAGACGTCGCTGGGTTAAAAACTCTGAATGATGCTGGTCTAATCCATGACTTTGACACCTCGGTGTGGAGGTCAGGAAAGAACGGCAAGCCCCGCTTTGGAGGTTGAGATCTAGCTGGCAGAAATCGTTCATCTAATTTACTTTTTGTTTGACCCAATTCCTGTTCACCGGCTGGCCAGTCCAGATTTAATCTAGCAACAGCACGAGTGATAACCTCCAAAAGCTCCTCTTGTGTGTGTGTAATTGTGTGTGATTGTGTAAACTCATTTTCACTCAGGCTCACAACATCCAGTTCCTTAGAACTGGAGTGCTGTTGCACCTGCGCTTCAGCGCGAGCAGAAGAAACCGCAGCACGTGCTTCTGACTCGCAAACTGAAGCGTCGGATTCAACGGTTAAAGGAAGAGATAGGGGATCACCCGTCTCTAACCCCGCCGTTAAATCCATCTGCGAACCCCAGGACGAGCGTCTTCGCCGTGCCTCAGCAGCAGCGGGACCCGAGCCCTGGGGAACGTGAGCCAAAGCGCCCTCCTCAAAGAGCGCTCGGCGGGACCGGAGAGTTTTCATTGACAACCTTTCACAATGCTCGCAGCCAGCCCCCTCGAGAGCTGACTGGGCATGTTCCAGTCCCAAACACATCACACAAAGCTCGTGTGTATCCCTACCCGTAATAAAACGAGGGCAGGGAGTAACACACTGCTTAAATTGCTGCTTTCCTTCCATAATATATATATATAGAGAGACAAACACACATCAAATAGACAGATACGATTTCACATAGAGCGCTTGTGAAGACACAGAAGCTGTCATTGTTTGGTCTGGGGGGTGCTTTATAGTTTCCTGGTCAATGACGTCACCCGCCTATGACGTCCCGTCACGCCATTGGACTGATTTCACGAGTGCTTCATGATGCAATCACGCAAGGGCGTTCCCGCAGCGCTTGACGCAGCGCGAGTTCCCTTGAAAGGGAAACAGTTTTAGTGTGTGTTATTGTAAATGTTGCTGTTGTAATGTGTGTTCTTGTGTTCAGATGCCGTTGATCTCACACTGGATCCAAACACAGCACACACTCGTCTCGTTCTGTCTGAGGAGAACAGAAAGGTGACGTTTGTGAGAGAGAGTCAGTCGTATCCTGATCATCCAGAGAGATTTGAGTATTATTATCAGGTTCTGTGTGGAGAGAGTCTGACTGGACGCTGTTACTGGGAGGCTGAACGGAGTGGAGATGCTGATATATCAGTGTCATATAAAGGAATCAAGAGGAAAGGAGGGAGTGATGACTGTGGGTTTGGATTGAATGAGAAGTCCTGGAGTCTGAGACGCTATTATGATGGACTCGCTGCCTTTCACAATAATAACTGCACTGCTGTTTCTGCTGGTTCAGGATCCTGTAAGAGAGTAGGAGTGTTTGTGGACGTGTCGGCCGGCACTCTGTCCTTCTACAGCGTCTCTGACACACACACACTCACACACTTACACACATTCACACACACATTCACTGAACCCCTCTATGCTGGATTTAGAGTTTATAATGTTAACTCTTCAGTGTCTCTGTGTCACATTAAACAACACACACACACACACACAGACTGACACACACACACACACACTGTAAAAGAAAAAGAAAATGTGGTACCATTTAACAATTTCTCATTTTTATCAGAAGTGTGTAATTACATAAACACACACACACACACACACACACACACACACACACACACACAACCACACACACACTCACTAAACTGCCATTTCTCCAGTTGTGTAACTGATTGTGTGTGTTACTGCATTATCGCCGTTATTGATATTCACACACTTTATTTGTGCTCAATGTGTTATTAAAATCCTTCAGATGATCTGATTAAAACTGCTGGATCTCACAGGATTATTATAATCAATAATGTGAAATGAATAACATCATCTACACTGTAAAAAATGATCGTAATTTTAATGGTAAAAGACTGTAAAAATGCTACAGTGAAAAACTGTTAATTGGTTAACAGAAAGTTTCCGTACTATATACGGTAAATAACTGTGATAGATCTAACGGTACATTTACTGTATTACATACCGTTAAATTTACAGTTTTTGAAAGTGAAAAAACAACTCATTGTATAATTTACAGTGAAAAACCGTAAATTGGCATTCCCACAATTCCCTGTGACACTTCACATTTGATGTATTTTTGTTGAAATAACTGTTTCTTCATAGTTTTCTTCGTTTTTTTTCTAATCAGTTATGTACATTAGGGGTTTATGTTACATTTAATGTTGTTAAATTAATGTTTATTGCATTTTTAAAATTTCATGTGTTACCATGATGGTGTTTAATGTTTGTGTGAATGACACTGTGCAGCTTTTATATATATTAGTATTAACTTTCTTGTGGAAGAACTGCTTGTGTTGAGCTTTGATTGATCATGTGACTCTCATCACTGCTGTGATTGGTGGTTATCAGTGTACAAAACAGATATTAATACTTCAATAGAACGGTAAATTAACATTATATCATATTACTGAAATCCAATGTTAAATATACAGTTTTTTACAATTTTTTTACCATTTTTACAGTATTTTTCCGTTTTTTAACAGAAATTTTCTGGCGCCCCTGCTGCCAGAAAATTGCCGTTTTTGTACGTTTTTTTTTTTTTTTTTTTACAGTGTATATAATCATAGAGATAACTGTAAAATGAACATTAATCTACTGTCACCTCCAGTATTTCACTGTTTATTCACATGTTTTATTACAGTTTAATCATGTTATTGTAGTTTATGGTCAATAAACGCTTGTTCCTGTTTCAGTCTGAACATGTTTCTTCAGTTGTTGATCTTTGACTGTTATTTTCATTCATGATAAACGTTTGTCACCCTGAGTTTCACTGTTTTTACACGTTTGCTTTTTAATGTCCAGTTTTGACTGAATCACTTTATGAATCTTCATCAAAAGAGAGTTTGGATTGAATCTAATACAGAAGAACTGTTGAACAGGAAAGTAAATGAGTCTGGGACAAATAATCAAAGTCAAAGTAAAAAAACACTTTATTTTAATGTGTAATTATATATTTAAGTACTGAGTAATATTAAGTACATGTACGTACTATAGGGTTAGGGTTCATTTATAGTTATTACTATAGTAAATACATGTAACGTGTAACAATGACACTGTAAAATAGTGTTACCAACAAAAACATGTAAAAAAAAAACATGTATCAAGTTTTTATAAATGTATTCGTGTTTGTTTCATATAGTTTTAGAAAACTTTTATATTATTTAAGTTTAAAAACTGTAATGTGGTTTACGTAAAAAGAATATAGTACATATTGTCCTTAAACACCTTTATATGTGAATCTTTACATCTGAATTATGTTAAAAATATTGCAATTTTTACAGTGAATAAAAAAGTATTCCATCCAAAAATTTCTAAAACTGGCTCATAGTTGATTTCTGTGAGTTGTTCTGTAAAGGAATATGTCATTCATTAGGTAGGCATTAAGCATTCACTATGTTTTTGTAAAAATCTCCTATGTAAAGGTATAGTTATTTTACAACTATGAGTGCCTGGCGGGTATTCTGTGATTTTGTGTACTACAGTTGACCGAAAAGTTACTTATATTTCTTAAAGGAATTATACAACCATGTTAGATACAACCAGGGACATGTGATCAATAATAAAATGCTATTTGTATCAAAGAAATTCATTAGGAAACCATTCACAAATTTGTCTGTGACAGGGCCTGATATTTTAGGGGTGAAATGCGTATAAAAATGTATTTTATTCAATCATAAAAACATGCTGAGATGGCATGAAATGTGTTTCTCATAGTTTAACATGTCCTCCATATGACTCAACGTTCAGATTTAAGAAAAATATATTTTTTCCCCCAAGATTTTTTTATAAGTGGAAATGTACGTTTCTGGTAGAATGACCCTTTTACATTAACAGAACTTAAAATTTAATTATTTTTTGATTAACTGAAAATGTTAAACTGAAAATGTTAAACTCTGACAAGTCATGATACTATATTTAATCAATAGGCATAATTTGTGTGTCATCCAAGCTCAATAAAATAACAATTACAAGTAAAAAGTCTAACAGTATCTCAGAACTTGATTTTTTATTTCACAACAATATATTTAAGTAATGACTAAAGGTCCTCTGAATTAGTTTTTAGAGTGTACAAAGTTGCATCAAATGAACGGTTGTTGTTGTTTTCAATGGAAAGAGTTTCTCATTTCCCCAGATTAGTGTGTCAACATGCCCCATTACAAGATCAGTGTGTATTGTTAATAATGCACTGTTTTCCCCTGTGCAATAACAGTGAAAATGAGAGTGATTTGTGTGGAGAAATGAGCAGATGTTGACTGGAGTAAAGTGTGAGTTCTGCTCTCGGTCTCATATCTGGGGCCTGTTTCAGAAAGGAGGTTAAGTGAAAACTCTGAGTATGTTAACCCTGAAATGAGGAAACTCTGAGTTTTCTGTTTCAGAATGGGAGGTATGTTAAACCTGAGAAAGCAGAGTAAGTCAAGCCTGTTTCAGAAAGAGAGGTAACTTATACTCAGAGTCAGTTACCATGGTAACTTACTCTGTGAACCTAACCTGGTCGGGAGCAGGTTTTCTTCAGTAAACCCAGAGTTTCTATCCTACGGTGACGCATTGCTGCCACATACATATTATTTTTTTCCCTCAATTATCTCGTAATAACGAGATCTTATGTCGTTTTAAAGACATCTTTTCTCGTAATAACGAGATCTTATGTCGTTTTAACGACTTCTTTTCTCGTAATAACGAGATCTTATGTCGTTTTAACGACTTCTTTTCTCGTAATAACGAGATCTTATGTCGTTAAAACGACATCTTTTTTCGTAATAACGAGATGTTATGTCGTTAAAACGACATATTTTTTTGCCCTTATAAGGACATGTGTAGTCATGTACAAAATATGCCTTTATCCACATAAAATTGACAGCCTATCGCGCCTTTATCACACGTTCAAAAAGCTTAAGCAAATAGTAGCAGCCCCCAATCATGCAAAATTAATCAATGAGGCCCTTTTTAAAAAATATATATATTTTATATAGGCCTATAAGTTTTTTTTAATATAATATATTATATATAAGATTTATTTTTGTTAATAGGCTATATCTTCATTACCTAGAGATATAATTAACCAAAAAGTAGTCAAAACACATCTAACAGAACATAGCCTAAGTTGTTTATTTTTTACAGCATTGTGTTCTTATTTTGTTTAATTAACGAAATGCCAATCTTCGTCTTTATAACAGAAGATACAATACAAAAATCTTCAAGATACATACACTGTAAAATGTAATTAGTTGACCCTACTTAAAAAAAGTATGCAAACTCGTTGCCTCAAAAAAATTAAGCAAAGTAAGCTTAAGATTAGTGAGTTAGAAAAGCTTGTTTATTTTAAGTGTGCAGTACTAAATCAAGTAGTACCACTAGCACGTTTTTTTTATGTTCATGTAACTTAATAGTCATGATTAGTGTTAACTTAGTTTTTTCATTTTGTGTGGATTGCTTGATATAAATTTAACCCCACTTAGAATAACTAAATACCTACAACTTAACACTTTTAGTTCTGCTCACTCATTTTTCAAGTTCACTTAAACTAAAGAAACCAATTTCTGAGTTAGGTTTACTTTATTAATTATAGCACTGTCCTTGTACAGCATAATATTTAGAATTTCTTAAAAGTTTCCATTATACAAAAAAAAAAAAAAAAATTTGTTTAATTTAGTTTTTAGACACATTGACATCAATAATAAGCCTGTGAATCTCAACAATGGTGACAATTATAAAGCATGTTGCAGTGCATTCTGGGTGCAACCAATCAAAACTCATTCATGGCTCCCATCATGCATTGCTGCATGAATAAATAATGAGCTTATGATCAAGGGTGATCTGTTTGTCACCATTGCTGAGATTCATTCGCTAATTATTGATGTCTGTGTGCCTACATTAAAAAAAAAAGTTTTTTATTTGATTATTTGGATTTCATTGAAATGGCTAAAAAAAATATCCTGTACCAGGACAGTGCCGCTATAATTAATAAAGTAAACCTAACTCAGAAATTAACTCTGAACTATATGAGTTCAGTGAATCAGGTCAAATGATTGTGAAATACCGATTATGTTAAAACACAACCATCAACATCAGATCACCTTTTCTGTTTGTTCATCTGGCTTTTAACTCAGATACAGCAGTCAAACAAAAGGTTAAATTAATGATATAATGGTCAAGAGCCCAACTAAAACAAACACTAATCACCACAATGGTGGCTTAAAATTACGGTTTTCACCTTCAGCCAATAGTAGCTATTGAAGGGCGAGTCTTGGCGTGGCCATATATCGCCGTCTAGCGTAGAGAGGACTGATCTGTGCATGCCCTCAGGTCATAAACTTACTTTTTCTAAATGAATCCAGCTCAAGTAGACTAAGCTGGTACAATTTTTCAACCTCAAAGTACAAGTAACTTACTAAAAGTGAGTGTTAATAGCAGGTTGAAAAAAATGATTAAGGTCAATTTACTATTTTTAATTAAATACGATGTTTGCATTTACAGTGTACAATCTTCACATGTCGGATTGTCACCTTATAAACAGTCTGTTGTGTGGTGGAATAAGCAATGCTATATATAAATATATGGTTAGAATCTTAATTTAAACTTTATTTTATTATTTTATTAGTTCATTAATTATGCTAACTCAACTAATTTAATGTGAAGAGCTGGATACTAATTACTAATGAAATAATGTAAAATATTAAATGTAGGCTATTGATTAGAGTTGCCATAGACTAAAGGATTTTTCTAGACTAGTCATTCATTTAAGCAATTAGGACTAATCGCACGTTTATATTCAATCCTGGGTGCATGTAGGCTATAGCCTATATTCGGCGCTCAAGCGCATGCATAAAACTTGCTGCAAAGCACCGGCAAAAGTAGGCTAATGATATAATAAATGTGTCTTAAAAAAATAACGAAGCATTTTAATTGTTTATTAATGAACTAGTCTTTTCTAAATCAGTGTAGGCTGCCTGCAAACATATCTCCATACATCTCTGCTGTAATGTATCCTAGATGCGCCTTTCATACGGACAGGATTACATAGCCTAATCAGATGGTAGCCTACCGTATTTTCTTTCGATTGGATTTTTTTTCGTTGGTGGACATTGCGCTTAATAATAGCGAACATTTATCTAGGTTAACTTTAGAGTGAGCGGCCATGCCAGACGGATAAGTCCTCTTCATGTTTAACTAATCAAATTCTGTTGCATTTTCTTGCGCCACTTTGAAAAGGGCGGCTGAAACACTTAGCCTATACAGATAAACGCCCAACGCTGGTGTTTTTCTTTAAGCAAATTCGTTTAGGCTTTAAAATAAATATTGTTTATGGGCTAATTAATGCCACAATAATTTGTTTATTTTATTGGCTACTTGTATTTTTCATTTTTGTTTTGCATTGAAATACTATTTAAAGGATTTGCTGTGCACCGCAATGCCATCCTCCCATAGAAAGACACGTTAAGAGCCACCTATATTTTCTTTATAATAAAGGGTTTCTATGAAAGGAAAACACTTAACGTATGATTAAATGCATTGCGTTCATATTCTGGGCTCATCTGCTTTTCTGTGTGTAGGCCTACAGCATTTGATCTTTATCACTGAAGCTTTTTCTTTATTATAAGAGTTTATTATTCCATTCCAAAGGACTGTTTATAAGGTGACAATCCATTATACATCTTGAAGATTTTTGTATTGTATCTTCTGTTATAAAGACGAAGATTGACATTTCGTTAATTAAACAAAATAAGAACACAATGTTGTAAAAAATAAACAACTTAGGCTATGTTCTGTTAGACGTGTTTTGACTACTTTTTGTTTAATTATATCTCTAGGTAATGAAGATATAGCCTATTAACAAAAATAAATCTTATTATATAATATATCATATTTAAAAAAACTTATAGGCCTATATAAAATATATTTTCAAAAAAGGGCCTCATTGATTAATTTTGCATGATTGGGGGCTGCTACTATTTGCTTAAGCTTTTTGAACGTGTGATAAAGGCGCGATAGGCTGTCAATTTTATGTGGATAAAGGCATATTTTGTACATGACTACACATGTCCTTATAAGGGCAAAAAAATATGTCGTTTTAACGACATAACATCTCGTTATTACGAGAAAAAGATGTCGTTTTAACGACATAAGATCTCGTTATTACGAGATAATTGAGGGAAAAAAATAATATGTATGTGGCAGCAATGCGTCACCGTAGAAACGTGACCGGAGATTACAAAAACAAGGTTTTATGTCGGGATAGCTAATGCAGGAGAAAGCTTTCAAAAGAGACGCTGAAGTTGCCTGCTTTCTTCTCGACAGGTAAGTCAATGTTAAGGTCTTAATTACAGGCTTTTTATTTTTTATTTTTTATTAGCCTATATAGACTACACTGTTAAAAATGTTCGTAATTTTAACAGTAAAAAACTGTAAAAAAGCAACGGAAAAAAAATGTTAATTCCTTAACGGTATGTACCCTTACTATATACAGTGAAAAACTGTAATAGCTCTCACGGAACATTTCATGTAATTGTACATTAATATACTGTTAAATGTACGGATTTTGGAAGTACACTGTAAAAAGAAAAACTTACCGTTGCATTTACCGTACCTTACCGTAAAAAATACGGTAGCAAATGTTTACTAATTTTACAAAGTTTTACATCATCGAACTAAAAATTACGGTGAAAAACTGCCAGCTGGTTGCCAGTACTTTACCGTAAAAAATACGGTATAAATATTTATGTTTTACGGCATTGAACTAAAGTTTACGGTAAAAAACTGGCAGCTGGTTGAAAGCGATTTACCGTAAAAAATACGGTAGTAATATTTTAGGTTTTACGGCAGTGATCTAAATATTACGGAAAAAAACTGGCAGCAGTGGTTGCCAGAACTTTACCGTAAAACATACGGTAGAATTGTTTTTGCTTTTACGGCACTGAACTAAAGTTTATACGGTAAAATACGGTAGTAATATTTTAGGTTTTATGGCATTGAACATTGAACTGAACTTTTATATAAAAAATAAAAAATAAAAACCTGCCAGCTGTGGTTTCCTGTAATCTAATTATTGAGAATTACCAGAGGTTTAGACGTTGATGTTTTATTGAAAATAATAAAGTTTGAAGTTACCATTATGGAGATGAGTGTTTGCTTTAGTTGGGCTCTCTGACTTTTTAACTTTAGATTTACTCTGACTGCCTTAACTGTGTGGTTATATAACACAAATGTTATGGCATGAAAATCAGAGAGAAAATGTGACCAGGTGATGATGGCAGGTTAATGATGAGATAATCGTCATATTGTGGCCTGATTCACTGACCTCATAAAGAGTCTTATCTCTCACTTTGAGCGAAGTGATAATATTGATTATAATATTAAAAATAAATATTTCATATTATTGAGTATAATATTTCTGTAAATGAGCAACAGATAATCTGA
This sequence comes from Leucaspius delineatus, assembly GCA_023718395.1. Taxonomy (NCBI): domain Eukaryota; kingdom Metazoa; phylum Chordata; class Actinopteri; order Cypriniformes; family Leuciscidae; genus Leucaspius; species Leucaspius delineatus. Next base: position 55,350,106 of record CM043356.1, read on the forward strand.
AGAACTTTAAAAATACATAGTGTAGAAAATAGGTTTTGAACTACTGCGTGATTTAAACCAACACAGACATCAAGATTCAGCGTATGAATCTCAACAACGGTGACAATCAACACAATAATCAGATAAAACTCTGAACATCACAAAACAAGCTACTAAAAAGCTGCAACAAAAACAACATCAAAAATAAAAGCAGATATAATAATAAAAGAAAATACTAAGGCAATTCAGCATAATGTATTCCTGCTGCAATGCATGCTGGGAGATACTGATGAGTTTTGATTGGAGGCTCAATTAGGGCTGGGCGATTTAAATCGCGATATTGTTATGTGCATCTCGTCAGTAAAGCCGGTTCCTTGATTAGTAGTAAATCACCATCACCTGCTTTCAGATGAAGCGGCATTTAGGGCTGAGGAGATAATTAAGTGATTAATTTAGTGATGATTGAGCATTATTGAAGACACCTGATGTTAACAAGCAGAATCACTGAAGAAGAAAATCACAAATTGTAAGTTACCATTAAGGTGATGGGTGTTTGCTTTAGTTGGGCTCTAGACCATTACTTTAATATTTACTGTTGTTTGTCTGCTGTTATTAATTTATAACAGTTAAATTAACAAAGTAAAATGTTATCTTATAGTGTTGGTTATGTTTTGACATAATCATGCTGTGATCTGAAAAAAGAAACTTATTGAGATAGTTTGGTTTAACTTGTTAGCAGCAGTTTAGTGATTCTTCAGCCTATGATTATCAGTACTTTACTTATAATGCAAAATATTTAATAAACATTGTTCTGATCAAAAGACATTCAGATAAATTCATTTAAAACACAGACATCAATAATCAGCCTGTGAATCTCAACAATGGTGACAATAATAAATCATGTTGCAGTGGCTGCTACCAATCACAACTCATTAATGGCTCCCATCATGCATTGCGGTATGAATAAATTATGATCTGAATTGTCTATGTAATTTACTTTTCCTAATTGAATATTCTGCTCCTCACCATTGTTGAGATGCATAGACTGAATCTTGACACCTGTGTGTGCCTAAAAGAATGATTTTTTTTTTACAACTTTTAAGAAATCCTTTATATTATATAAAAAATTCTGGGCATTTATGCAGATTCACTAACCAACAACATAAATCGAAGTCAGAAAGCAGAATTTTAATGAGTTCAGTGACATCTGTGTGTGCCATCATTGATTCACAACTGCCATCACACGATTCATTTTCTCTCTGATTTCCTGGCCATAATCAACATGTCTTATAAACACAGAGTTACAGCAGGCAGAGAAAAACTAAAGTTAGAAAGTCAAGGGTCAAGACCCCAACTAAAGCAGTCACTGATCTCCATCATGGTGACTTCAAATGAAACAATAAATCATCAACATCTAAACCTCTGTTAATTCTCAAACAGAACTGTAGACGTCTGACAGAAATAAAGTCAGTCTGGTCAGTAATAAGTGAAGCTGGTAATGCTGTTTGTGGAGTTGTTTAATCCTCCTCTGCTGAGATCTTCACAGATTTAATGTTTTTTATCTTCAGTTGATTTCATCTAAGGCTGTGGCTGAAGTCAGTTGTAGTTCTTGTGTTTCTGCTCGTCTCTTTTTTCTGTTCCTGTTGTTTCTCTAAATGGACATTCCCAGAATTCCCTGTGTGACACTTCACATTTGTTGCTATTTCATTTAAATAATTATGTTTCTTCTTGGTTTTTGTTATCAGTTTTATACATTTGGGGTTTATATTACATCATATATTGTTTAATGAATGTTTATGGCATTATTTGGAGTCATGTGTGTATGTCACCATGATGGTGTTTTGTGTTTGTGTGTATGACACTGTGCACCTTCTCAATATTACCATGTACCTCAGTTTGTGGAAAACTAATGGTATACTTAAATCATCGTGTTTTTTTTTTTTGTTTGTTTTTTTTCTTGTGTTATTATGATGGTTATCAGTATATTGCAAAGATATAAAGCAGACTTTAATACTTCAGTGAAATTTAATGATAACATTTATCGGTTTATGTAATATAACGGTTGTCCCGTGAAAACTAAAAGGTTCCTACTGTATTTTTTATGGTAAAGTACTGGGAACCACAGCTGATGTTTTTTTTTACCACACCTTTAAATCCTGCTGAAGGTTTTTTTTTTTTTTTTTTCAAAGTAAGGTTGCTACCATATTTTTTACGGTAAAATACTGGCAACCAAGCTAACGTTTTTTACCGTAAATTTCACAGGGTTTTTTTTACATTGTGTTTTTTTGCCCGTAAATTTAAATCCTGTAAAACATAAAGGCCCGGTTTCACAGACAGGGCTTAGACTAAGCCAGGATTAGACCATAGATCAATTAGGACATTTAAGTAATTTTTATAAACATGCTTAGAAAAAAACATTACCGATGTGCATCTTAAAACTAAAAAGGCAGTGCAAGTTTATTTCAGTGGAAACAGCTCAGACTTACATTTTAGTCTAGGACTAGTCTTAAGCCCTGTCTGTGAAACCAGGGGAAAAGGTTGCTACCTTATTTTTTACGGTAAAATACTGGCAACCACAGCTGCCGGTTTTTTACCGTAAATTTCACGGGTTTTTTTTAACAGTGTAGCGTTTCCCAGCGGGGTGACGCGGCACCCTGGGGTGCTTCTGGCGAGAGCAGGGGTGCTGTGTAAAAAAAAACTATTTTTTACCATCAATCTCGGATCGTCGGAAGTCTCTAATAACAACAAATAATGCGCACAAATTTATAATAAAAATGCAAATCATAAGTTTTCGGCGTTGAATTGCGGAGGTTGCGCTTGCGTGTGATTTTATTCCCGTGCCTTATTCCCAGTGCGTCCACATAAAGCTGCCTATTTTTCATTGATGCGCTTACAGTCAAATACACACGAAAACATTGTCACAACGTCAGTCTTGCCGCGTATTCACATAAACACATTGGTTATGTCCGTGCTGCTGTCAACGCAACGCGTGCGATTAATGTTTTTCAGTTTAACACGTTAAAAATATTTAACGCAATTAAAGCAGCATTTTTTTTTTCTGTCATCCTTTGGCTAGCGTTACATTATATAATCACGTTCTTCTTCATGCAAATGCTTCTAACCATGCAAGCGAGAACATACAAAAGAGAATGCGCTGTCTGTGATGCTGACATGACTGTCACAGTGGTTGTGTTCCCCGTGTATCCACTAGATGTCCTCCTTTTCCCCACGGTGTCATGCACATGAACTTTATCCCCCACAATTCCTGTCTGTGTATTACACCCAGGTGTTAGTAATTGTAATCACCAGCTGTCTCTCGTTTTCCCCTCGTCATGCATGTATTTAATGCCCTGTTTGTCTTGTGTTCCTTGTGGATCAATGTTGTATGTCACGCCACTCCAGTTCTCGTGTTTTCCTTGCCTGTTTGTTGTTTTGATATTGCCTGTCTGGATTTTCGACCCCTGCCTGTGTTTGGACCTTGATTTTTGGATTGCCCTGAAAATAAAGCCTCACCACACTGCATTTGGATCCTGTGCTCTTTTCTCTCTGTGCGGTCGTGACAGATTGATCCACCAAAATGAAGGGATCCAGCAGTTCGGTGTTTGAGGCTCCTTCCACCATCACTCAGAAGGAGAGGAGGAGAAGGTTTCAGGAATTGATGGGCTTTCGCCAACGGGGTCAAGCTGTAAGTGAATTTTCTAAAACCTTCTTCAGAATGGCACAAGACCTAGGCCACAATGACGCCTCCCTGAAGGATATCCTTAATGGTTGTTTGGACGATCCATTGCCCCAATGGGAAATGAAGGGGCTGGAAATTTTGGATTTTGTGAGGTTCACGATGTATCTCCACCATCGAAGCCAGCGGGATACAACCGCCTCCCCTGCATCATCGCTGCCCAGTTCAGAGAAAGCTGCATCGCTGCCCAGTTCAGAGAGAGCTTCATCGCTGCCCAGCTCAAAGAAAGCTTCATCGCTGCCCAGTTCAGAGAAAGCTGCACTGCTGCCCAGCTCAAGGAAAGCTTCATCGCTGCCCAGTTCAGAGAAAGCTTCATCGCTGCCCAGCTCAAGGAAGGCTTCATCGCTGCCCAGCTCAAGGAAGGCTTCATCGCTGCTCAGTTCAAAGAAAGCTGCATCGCCGCTGCCCAGCCCGGAGAGTGCATCGCCGCTGCCCAGCCCGGAGAGTGCATCGCCGCTGCCCAGCCCAGAGAGTGCATCGCCGCTGCCCAGCCCAGAGAGTGCATCGCCGCTGCCCAGCACAGAGCGCGCATCCCCGCTGCCCAGCACAGACACCGCTCAAACCCCAGAGCCCAGCTCAGAGCCGGCACCTCACCGCCGTAAGCGACGGAGGAGGAGGAAGACCCCCAATTCCCCCAATGCCCTGGAAGTCGCTGTTGCAGAGAGGGAGGAAGCTGTCCCTGAGGCCGCTGCTGTTGTGGAGGAGGAAGCTGTCTCTGAAGCAACTGCGGCTGTGGAGGAGGAAGCTGTCTCTGAAGCCACGGCGGCTGTGGAGAAGGAAGCTGTCTCGGAGGTCGTTGCTGCTACGGCGGTGAGGAGGGCCGCCCCGGAGGCCGTCCATGGGCTGCTAGCCCTGCCGGCCCCGCCCGCGCTGCTAGCCCTGCCGGCCCCGCCCACGCTGCTAGCCCTGCCGGCCCCGCCCACAGGGCTAGCTCTGCCGGCCCCGCCCATGCTGCTAACTCTGCCGGCCCTGCCCGCGCTGCTAGCTCTGCCGGCCCCGCCCACGCTGCTAGCCCTGCCGGTCCCGCCCACACTGCTCGCCCTGCCGGCCCCGCCCACGCTGCTAGTCCTGCCGGATCCAGAGTCGGAGCCAGAGACCTGCCCAGCTGATCCAGAGTCGGAGCCAGAGACCTGCCCAGCTGATCCTGAGCCGGAGCCAGTCACCTGCCCAGCTGTTCCAGAGCCGGAGCCAGTCGCCTGCCCAGCCGACCCAGAGCCAGAGCGGATTCCAGTGCTTCCGCCCTGGCCGCCAGATGAACTTTTCGCATTGCCCCGGCCACCCGATGGTCCGTTCCCCTTGCCCCGACCGCCTGATGAACTATTTGTTTTCCTCTGTTTCCCCGTTCTACTGTCTATGTTTCCCTGGTCCTCATGGAGTCTGTTGCCCCTTGTGTCTGTTTCCCCGCACGGACCTGGCCCCCCATCCCTCCCCCTGGGCCTCCACCGGGCCACCTCCCTCCTGAGCTTTTGTTTTGTTCCTTGTCCTGTCTTGTAGTGTCTGGGAGCCACTCCGTTGAAGGGGGGTAATGTCACAGTGTCTGGTTGTGTTCCCCGTGTATCCACTAGATGTCCTCCTTTTCCCCACGGTGTCATGCACATGAACTTCATCCCCCACAATTCCTGTCTGTGTATTACACCCAGGTGTTAGTAATTGTAATCACCAGCTGTCTCTCGTTTTCCCCTCGTCATGCATGTATTTAATGCCCTGTTTGTCTTGTGTTTCTTGTGGATCAATGTTGTATGTCACGCCACTCCAGTTCTCGTGTTTTCCTTGCCTGTTTGTTGTTTTGATATTGCCTGTCTGGATTTTCGACCCCTGCCTGTGTTTGGACCTTGATTTTTGGATTGCCCTGAAAATAAAGCCTCACCACACTGCATTTGGATCCTGTGCTCTTTTCTCTCTGTGCGGTCGTGACAATGACGCGCGCCACTCGACTTCTCTTTCGCGCTTTCGCTTTGAGTATCCTCATGAGAGCAGTCTTAAATTAGTTAAAGTCTTAAATGAACGTTAAGAGTTGTGAGAAAATGGGACGCGTGTGGGATCCACATGTGACAGTGCAGCAGTGACATCAGAATCAAATAACACTTCATTCATAAAAATATGCCATTAAACAATTATTTGAAATATACTGTCTTTATGATGTTTCTACATTAATTTGGAGATTTACTGTGAAATTATTAGGCTACATAAAATATAGAAAACCAAGCTATCTTGTGCAATTATAACAAAATTATCCCAATAATTATCACATTATCCCAATTATTATCCCAATAATTATCCCATACACTGAGTGAGCAAACATTTAGGTGAGATTTGCAATGGTAATTGAGCAATGTTTATATATGAATAAAAAGCCTTAATTGAATATGTCATTATGTAAAGTGATCTCTTCAGAAGAAAGTAATGATTTCCTAGATTTTAAATGGATGGACAAAAAAATAAGAAATGAATAGATAAAAATATCTATATGACAGTAGGCCTATAAGTTCTTCCCTGTGGTATTGAAAATTGATACATTTATTTATTTATTTATTTATTGCTCAAGTCATACATAAATGTTTCATTCATTCATTCATTCATTCATTCATTTGTAACATGCATGAACGAAGAAAAAAAAAGGAACAGGAAGAAGAAAATCTTATGGTACCTGTCATTTATTTATGCACATCAAAAATAAAATAAAAAAACCCAGCACATTTCAAGGTATAGTATCAAAGTAGTATTGTGACAACACTAGTGTAGGGTGCCACACATTTTTTTTTAAATTTCAAAGGGTTCCTTGACTGAAAAAAAGGTTGGGAAACACTGATATAGACAGTAGAACATAGTTAAAAGTTAAACAGGCTCTTTGATGAATAGCAGCTATTGAGTAAAGTAGAGAAGGCCCTATAAACAAGGTTGTAAGTTTTGTTTGTTCAAAACTGTAACATTCGTTTGTTCGTTGTGTCAAGTTGTAGTTTGTTTGAAATAACAAACCAGTTCACCCGAAGGAAAACTCGATGAAGTGCTATTAGATGCAACACACATTTGAAAAAGCGAGGCGCTAGAGAGCACTATTCATTTGATTGCAAAATACAATTTCACCACTAGATGGGAGAAAATCCCACTTAGTGTCCCTTTAAGAAAGCTTGAAATGTCTTTTTAACAATTTAAAACGAAAAGAAATAGGCTACTCTCTGATTATGTAATCCATGATGTGCATTTCTCTATAGGCGTGTTCACTACGGAGATGGCGATCGTCAACTTCATCTTTACAGCTGTTGTTGCTGTTAATAAACTAAAAATAATAGGCCTAATATTTTAGTCGCTGTCCTCAGTGTCCAGAAAAGCGCTGAAATGGAGATGAAGGGGAACCCGTTTTTATTTTTTTTTATTTTTTTTTTGCCTTAGCCTAGTTTTCTGGAGGCCGACCTACAATCAAAATCCTGGCGCCGCTAGTGCTTCGCAGCGGTCTGATATCAAGAAATAACAGACTGCATTCCACATTGGAATTCAACCAAGCCATGCAAGCCAAAGGTCGGTGCATTTTTGCTTTATACATTTTAGGCTTATTCTCAAATTCAGATTGTGTTAGGGGGCGGGACTATTAGGCAATTTTAATCGGACAATTTGACCGGAGAGATTTTATTTTGTCGGACATTTCATTTTTTTTTCGGCCAATGTCCGGCAATTACCGGACAACGGAAACCCTGGTTGGATGACTGCAGCAACGCTCAGCGAAGTCCTCAATAAAGAAAAACTTCTGCTTGAACGATATCCCAACATCTCCTGGTCTTGCTTCGATGAAGGAATAGAAATTCCCAACAATTAATTGTTGGGAACTTTTATTCCTTCATCGAAGCAAGACCAGGAGACTTGAGATGGATCTTATAAGCAGAAGAGATTTATTCTTCCGAGTCTGTAGTTCATCAAGTCTGGTCATAATACAGTATTCATTGTAATTATACTTTTCAATGAGGGGAGGGATTACATAGAGGTGGAGACTCTGAACAAAGCATGCAAATGAAGTATACAGGTTAAGGAACCCGCCCCAGACTCCAGCGTTGTTACCTGTCTCAATCCAATCAGCATAACCATTCAAACGCATATGTGCTAATCCAATCAGCCTAACGATTCAACGTCTGAGCTGTGGCTCTGGCTCCAAGAGCCATTAAAGACAATAAAGAGAAAACAGGAATTGCAACTTTGCTGAGCAGAGCAGAATCATTCGTGTGATATCATCATCTTAACCTTAAAAGCTAAATACAAGATTCTTAAAGCATATCTGACTTAAATTCTTAAATTTGTAATCCTTCAGTGCAATCAGTCCAGGTATGCGAGTTCTGGGATTTGTAGTCAGTACTCAGTTAATACTGTTAATACTCAGATGAGGGAGACCTCCTGTGGCAGACAGGAGGATTTTTGAAGCTAGTGTTTGTAACAATCTAGAAGTACAGCGATCGTTTCAGGTGCAGAGATGCACAGATACTGAGATGATTAGTTCAGGTGCAGAGATGCACAGATACACAGATGATCAGTTCAGGTGCAGAGATGCACAGATGCAGAGATGATCAGTTCAGATGCATAGATGCACAGATACAGAGATGGTCAGTTCAGGTGCAGAGATGCACAGATGCAGAGATGATCAGTTCAGGTGCAGAGATGCACAGATACAGATATGATCAGTTCAAGTGCAGAGATGCACAGATAAAGAGATGATCAGTTCAGATACAGAGATGATCAGTTCAGATACAGAGATGATCAGTTCAGATGCATAGATGCACAGATACAGAGATGGTCAGTTCAGATGCATAGATGCACAGATACAGAGATGGTCAGTTCAGGTGCAGAGATGCACAGATGCAGAGATGATCAGTTCAGGTGCAGAGATGCACAGATACAGATATGATCAGTTCAGGTGCAGAGATGCACAGATACAGAGATGATCAGTTCAGATACAGAGATGATCAGTTCAGGTGCAGAGATGCACAGATACAGATATGATCAGTTCAGGTGCAGATATGCACAGATACAGAGATGCTAAGTTTAGGAGCAGAGATGCACAGATGATCAGTTCAGGTGCAGAGATGCACAGATGCAGAGATGATCAGTTCAGGTGCAGAGATGATCAGTTCAGGTGCAGAGATGCACAGATACAGATATGATCAGTTCAGGTGCAGAGATGCACAGATAAAGAGATGATCAGTTCAGGTGCAGAGATGCACAGATACAGAGATGCTAAGTTTAGGAGCAGAGATGCACAGATGATCAGTTCAGGTGCAGAGATGCACAGATGCAGAGATGATCAGTTCAGGTGCAGAGATGCACAGATACACAGATGATCAGTTCAGGTGCAGAGATGCACAGATACACAGATGATCAGTTCAGGAGCAGAGATGCACAGATACAGAGATGATCAGTTCAGGTGCAGAGATGCACAGATGCTGAGATGATCAGTTCAGGTGCAGAGATGCACAGATACACAGATGATCAGTTCAGGAGCAGAGATGCACAGATACAGAGATGATCATTTCAGGTGCAGAGATGCACAGATGCTGAGATGATCAGTTCAGGTGCAGAGATGCACAGATACACAGATGATCAGTTCAGGTGCAGAGATGCACAGATACAGAGATGATCAGTTCAGGTGCAGAGATGCACAGATACAGAGATGATCAGTTCAGGTGCAGAGATGCACAGATGCAGAGATGATCAGTTCAGGTGCAGAGATGCACAGATGCAGAGATGATCAGTTCAGGTGCAGAGATGCAGAAATGATCAGTTCAGGTGCAGAGATTAGTGATCGAAAAATAGAAAAATAAAGTTTAATAAAGAAATTTTCATTGAATTTACTCCTTGATATTTATTCCTTTACAAGCAGTTATATATTACTAGCCTGACTTCGTCATACTCATATTCTAGTCAGAATGTGAGTCTGATACTGCTCCATAGAGATTTGATTATGGGGCGTGTCTCAACCGAACCAGGAAAAAAAAAACCTCTGCACTCAATTGGATAGACCTACAACCAATCAGAGCAACGGAGTAAATGACGCATGTTCTTCATTCATATTTTCAACCAACAAAATGTCGCGGCTCTCTGTTCCTCTTTTAAAATGAATGCGCTGTGGATATCTTCTATAACAGACGCGATGGCGGAATCTACACATGATGTTTCATAAACAAAGTTCGGGAGGAGCACGTACAAATAATCAATCCAATATCAACTTGTCATCAAACAATACCATGTCTAACGTTACCCTATATCAGCATGAGGAAGCATATTCACTCTGTCAACTTACCTAACACTCCTTGACAGTTTTTCAGCATCCCTCCACCACCCCGAATCCTCATTCTTGTCTTGTTCTCTCACAACCAGGAATACGGGGGAGTATGGCTACCGAGCCCACAGCCCTCTCCTCGGACAGCACGTCATATACGCATTTATTCTATCTGACTTATTTGTGTGAACTCGTGAAATCTTATATACGCATTTATTCTATCTGACTTATTTGTAAAAGTGTTTACTCGTGAAATCTCAATTCTCCAGCTGCAGTCGTCTTTGTTGTAAACTAATTCAAATCAAGCGCTCTTTGGTGACGTGGGTGATTACGTAACCGCAGATCATCTGTCCATCATCGATTAAAGCCCGCCCTGGCAATTTGATTGGCTCGGCCTTTTGGGAGCCGGGCATAATTACTACTCAACGGATCGAGTCCAGACCGAACCTCCCGACCAAAAATATTGTGGGCGGGGTTCGGGCTGGCACCCAGGCTAATATATTACTGTATTCTAAATATAATTAGCCTATGTTTTATCCCCAACTTTAAATGCTTTAATTGAGGCTATTTTGTAACAGCGCCACAGTTTAGCGCACCACGTAGAACACTCGGGAACCGCACCTGTGGCTGGCTGCACTGCTGCTTCGTGCTCAGTAAGGAATATAGGTAGTAATCTCTATGTGTCTGTCTGTCCGTTTGCATTTTGATTATTTCGAGAACCGTTCATCCAATCGACTATACAAGGGAGTGCAGTGTCGCATTTGGTGCAATATAGACAGACGCGCGAGACGCGACACGTTCAGAATTAATAGTAAACTACAGAACAGCGCGAGCGGGAAGCGGCGCACCTCACGCGAGCAGGGCTTAGGCTATATTCTCCGAGAACGGACACTGCACTAGTGATATAAAACGCACAGTCTGTTAACTTAAGCAATACTTTTAAGGTAGTCTAATATTTTTCTGACTAACAAATTACTGACACAGTAAAGGGTAGATTTAAATAAAGAAAAACTAAATTTAAATAAAGAAAAACGAAATTTAAAATATAGCTGTGAGCAGCGATTACGGGCCCAAGCCGGTGGCACCGCAACCCCGGTGCCTTTAGTTACCTAAAGGCACCGGGGTGGCGGTACCGCCGGCTTTGGCCCTTCATCGCTGCTCGCAGCTATATTTATATATATATATATATATATATATATATATATATATATATAAATATATAAAAGACAGAAAATATTACTTGACTTACCTTACCCAAAATACTCCACAACAAATCCTTTAAATTTAATGTAAAAATAAAAATGAAAGTAAGCAGTGTTGGGCTCACGTAACCCTCTCATTAGAATCAAAATGTTTCAACATTTGCAATGTATTTGGATGCTAAACTATTCTTTATTATAGGCTTTGTTCTTCACTCGTGTTCCAATATCGACAGAAAAAATCATCCTCTTCACACGCGCAGAAATGTGCTTGGAAACATCACAGTGGAGCGGTGTTTTGTACTACTTACGAATTGTTAACGGCTGCAGCAACCTTGGGCAATCAGTTTCATGTCCCTAATAGCAAAGTTAACATTTAACAGTTAACGTTATAGTGGATAATGGAGAACAAACGGCATATATTGTACACGTGATGACTCAATAATAGTCAATAACTGCATTAAAAAAAATTAAAAAGTGTAACGTTATAACTTACAAGTCAAATGGCTAAAAAGCATTTGGAGCCAAGCTAATTTAACTCGCTAAATTAACGTTAAGTGGCTGAAACATTTATATGTTAGACTTGTGAACTAAATATATACATAAATTATCAGAACTCACCTTTAAATTTCGTCTTCTTCAAGTTTGATAAAATAATCTCGACCGCCCTGCAGCCGTGTAATGGCTGCTGCTTCCCGCTGTCAATTCGGAAAATTCCGTGGCTGAAGCGATTTCGACCAATCAGTGTCTTGTTGCTATGCCAAATATTGAACACAGCAACCAATAATGAATGAAACAGTAATTTGGTCCATCACTGTACCCTTGATGTGAGAACAATTATGTACCTTCATTTCAATTGTACCTTAACAGGTACCAAACAGTATCATCAGTGGTCTTTCCTGTACCATTAAAGGTACTATTATTGAAAAGGTACACTACTGTTCTTTGAGGAACATTATTTGTACCACCGTGTACCTTTTTTTCTGAGAGTGTATATTTATTGAATGTTTCAGGCTAGCAGGAATTATGGGTGTGTTAAAAGACCTGAGTCATGATTTTGGTTTCATTTTTACAAATAGTTTTTTTATTTTTGCACCTCAAATAAAAGCAAAATTGTCTTAATAAGTGTTTTATTTGGTATGGCAAAAATGGCTATCTGGCTGACAAGAAAGAGAAAAATGCAGTTGAATAGCGAAAATGACCCTTTGGACATGTTCAGAGCTCTGGTAAAGAGTAGGCTGGTTATGGAGTATAAGTATTATGAACTGGTGAATGATACCGATTCTTTCTTCTACTTATGGGGGATTGAAACTGTTTTATGTAAACCCAACGAAGAGGGAGCATGCAATGTATTGCTGTAAAAGAAGCTTTTTTTAATGTTTTATTCTTTTTATGACTTTTTTTTATCTGGATATGCTATTTAATATTAATGTAGTAATGTGTTAAAGGAGTATACAGTTGTGGTATAGATTGTAATTAAAGAGATGTTAAAAGTCAAAGTCTCTCTCCTTCTCTCTCTCTCTCTCTCTCCTTCTCTCTCTCTCTCTCTCTCTCTCAGTAACATGTGCGGGCGCAGCGCTGCTGTCAGTCATCTATCACTCACCGATCAAATAAGGCTTTCCAATTATCACTCCACGCCGGTGTGGTGAACACATGAGTCCTAAGCTCGGACTCATCTCTTCAATCGGACTCATTTGTTCACCACACCGGTTCTGTTACTGAAGAATCCAACACGAGACAACGATATGGCGCAACCAAACTGTTACATGATTGGCTGTTAGCGTGTCACTCCCTACGTTGCTAGGTTACCAGAGAGTGAGTGCCTTTGTTCATGCAACCAAACTTGCTTCGCAACCTCTGGTTTCTTCCGACGAAGAAAAAAAAAAAAAAAATATATATCGAGCGTTTTATCGAACGCATTTTTTATTGCTATTGATTACATGTCTATCGCGAGACATATCGTTTTATCGCCCAGCACTACTTTAATCCATGTTTTTAACTTATTATTTATCACATTAACTGTCTTACCATGAATATTAACCCTTATAAATGAAATATGGTTCTTCAAAATAAATTCTCAACAGACAATGAGAGCGGCTGTCAGAGTGTTTCTGTTGAACACCAGCACTGAGACCCGGGGGAGAGAACAGAACAGGAGACAGACGCTGGTCATTTTTATTTAATTTGTGTAACGTTACATTTTATTCATAAACATTAAAAACTCACTCTTTTGTCGTAAAATACGAGCAAAGGTTAAAAAATATGGAATTCCAAAAAAATTAAGAATAGAATAGAATAGAATAGCCTTTATTGTCATTGCACTGTGGAGGTACAACGAAATTTAGGGTGCTCTCACAGAGCTACCCTTGCACCACACAACAACAAAAAAAATAAAACAGAATAAAATAAAATAAAACAACATACATCAGGACAAAAGACAAATAGGCTAAACGGACAAAGTGCTCTCATTTAAATGTAAAATGTAAAGGAAACAATATATATATATATACATAAAATCTATTTAAAACGTTAAAAATCTTAAAGTGTCTGTAGTTATTACAGAGTGCAGGTAGGAGGAGGTGGGCTAATTGTCTGCTCTTCATGGGGTATGGGGTGATTAAGGGGGGGACGGGCTTATGTGTGTAAGTGTCCATAGGTATTTGCAGTTCGTATGGCCCAGGGGAAAAAGCTGTTCGTCAGCCTGCTGGTGTGGGATTTGGTTGACCTGTAGCGTCTCCCCGAGGGCAACAGATCAAACAAGGGGTAAGCAGGGTGTGAGGAGTCTGTTGTGATGGCCTTGGTTCTCCTGAGGCAGCAGGCTGTGGAGATGTTTTCCAGGCTGGGTAGGGGGCAGCCGATGATCTTTTGGGCGGTGTTAATGACCCTCTGCACAGCCTTCATGTCCTCAGCTGTGGAGCCTGCATACCACACACTTAAACAGTGTGTTAGTACACTCACCACAGAGGAGTGATAGAAAGCCAGCAGCAGCTTTGTGTCCAGATTATTCTTCCTGAGGACACGCAGAAAGTATAGCCGCTGCTGAGCCTTCTTGACCAGGGCCCTGATGTTGTAGGTCCAGGAGTGGTCAGCAGAGATGTGTGTGCCCAGAAACCTGAAGGTGGTGACGATTTCCACTCGATCTCCGTTTATGAGGAGGGGGGTGTGGTCATGTCTGTGCTTCCTAAAATCCATAATTAGTTCTTTTGTTTTAAGGATATTTAGGGTCAGGTTGTTATCTGAGCACCAGCGCGACAAATCCTTCACCTCAGCCCTGTATGCTGTCTCGTCTCCGTTGAAGATACATCCAACCACTGTGGTGTCGTCCGCATACTTTATAATGTGGTTGTTTGGATGAGTTGCAGAACAGTCGTAAGTGTACAGGGCGTACAGCAGGGGGCTCAGAACACAGCCTTGAGGGGAACCAGTGCTGAGTGTGAGTGTAGAGGAGTGGTGGGAGCCGAGTCTCACAGATTGTGGGCGGCTCGACAGGAAGTTTTTAATCCAGATGCAGGTGGGGAGGGGGATCTGTAACTGTATCAGTTTACTGTAAAGAATGTCCGGAATGATTGTGTTAAACGCCGAGCTATAGTCGACGAAGAGTATCCTCACATAGCTCTTCTTGTTTTCCAGGTGGCTCAGCGCAGTGTGAAGTGTGAGGGCGATGGCATCCTCCGTGGACCGGTTTGCCCTGTAGGCAAACTGGTAGGGGTCGAAGGAGGGTGGGAGGCAGTCTCTGATGTGCTGGGAGACTGATCGCTCCAGGCACTTCATGATTATAGACGTCAGAGCGATGGGTCTATAATCGTTCAAGCTGTCTATGGCAGTTTTTTTGGGAATGGGAATGATGGTAGAGGCCTTTAGACATGTGGGGACGGTGGCATGTGTCAGGGAGAGGTTGAAGAGTTTGGTGAGGATCCCTGTCAGCTGGTCTGCACATGCTTTTACCACCGCTCCCGGGATGCCGTCGGGACCAGCAGCTTTCCTTGGGTTCACTGCTCTCAGGTTCTTCCTCACCTCATGCTCCTGAAGAAAGAGAGGTGGAGTACTGGAACCAGGGGGGGGCAGTGACTGCAGGTGTGTGGTGGAGGTCTCAAACCGGGCAAAGAAGCTGTTTAGCTCCTCCGCCATAGTGCTGCTGCTGGACGATATGGTATGGGTGCGGCCTTTGTAGTTGGTTAGAGCCTGGATGCCCCTCCACATCTGTCGCGGGTTGTTGTCAATCAGATGTCCCTCTACTTTCCTCTTGTAGGAGTCCTTGGCCTGTTTAATGCCCCTCCTCAGGTCAGCTCTGGCGGTGCTGTAGAGAACTCTATCTCCCGTCCTGAAGGCCGAGTTGCGAGCTCTAATCAGGGTCTGGACTTCGCTTGTCATCCAGGGCTTCCTGTTTGGGAAGATCCGGATGCGTCTCTCCGCTGTGACGTTTTCGATACAGCACTTGATGTAAAAGAGGACAGACTCGGTGTGTGTGTCCAGGTCCTGATCTTCAAAAATACTCCACTCTGTGCAGGCAAAGCAGTCTTGCAGCTGGATAAGAGTATTTTCAGGCCAGGCTTTGATGGTCTGTGTGGCTGGTTTAGTTTGCCTCCTTAGGGGGGTGTAGGCCGGAAAGAGGAACAAGGAGAGGTGGTCTGATTGTCCGAGGTGGGGGAGGGGGGAAGCTCTATAGGCTTGATTAATGTTGGAATAAACATGATCTAATGTGTTTTCTCCCCTAGTAGCACACTTGACGTGCTGATGGAATTTGGGGAGAACAGTCTTAAGGCGTGCTTTATTAAAGTCCCCTGCGATGATGTGAACGCCATCCGGATGAGCCCTCTGTTGTTTAGTTACCATGAGCTGAAGCTGGCCGAGTGCCGTGTTAATGTTAGCATTGGGGTGGATGTAAACAACAGTCACAATGACAACCGTTAGCTCCCGCGGCAAGTAGAAGGGTCGGCACTGAACAGACATGGCCTCTAAATCTGGTGAACAGTAAGTGTCAATAACTCTACTGTCTAAGCACCATTCCTCAAGTACATAAACACATAGTCCACCACCTCTAATCTTACCGGAGGCTTCGGTCCGATCATGGCGGTGGATAGTGCGGCCTGCTAACTCCACTGAAACATCGGGGATTAGCGGGTGTAACCAGGTTTCGCTGATAATAAGCAGACAACACTCACGGATTATGTGATTGTAGGCGATTCGTGACTGCAGCTCATCCATCTTGTTCGCCAGAGATCTGGCGTTCATGAGGAGGATAGATGGTAGCGGTGGTCGGTACGGCTGTTTCCTTAGCCGGGCTAGTAGGCCTGCCCGACATCCGCGTTTCTGCTTTCTCTCCTTGCGCCGCCTCCGACGCCTGCCGGGCCCAACAACAGTCCACAGGGCGCCTGGCGATCTTGCTATCTCTGGCGGGATGTTGTGAGTCCGTGAAAAGGCACTTGTAATTTCCATTTTCACGCGGAAACCGATGCCTATCAGTTTTTGACGGTTGTATGTTGACTTGCTTATGCATGAGTGTGTCAGAAAAAGACAAAACATACATAAAAAACACAAAAAGGTGCAAAGTAGCTGGGAGCCTCGAGCCGCTGCGTCCGTGCGCGCCGCCATCTTGCTGACCATCAGGAGCAGGTCTCCTGAACGGAAAAAAACGAAATTTGGAAAAATAAATAAAACGAAATTTAGGAAAAAATAAAACTGAATTCATTGGGCCCTACATAACTCCGACTGGTTTTGAGCAAAGTATCTGAACAAACAGGGTCCGTGTATCATCCGATCATTCAATTATTCCATTTAATCTGGCAAACCAAAAACGAAATAACGAATCAATATTTTGTTTATCTGTTTTTCTGTATGAACCAAATATGAAAACTGACGTTTGTTTCATCGCTTTCAGCTCGAAACGGGAAATATAATAAACAAGGAAACCAAAAGAAAATAATGGATCAAATTTACGTTGTCTTTATTTTTCTTTATTTGTTGTAGTAGGTCTAACCATTTCCCACGGTGCCGTCCTGCTTGCTTTGCGCATGCGCAGTGGATAGTTTCAAAGGAGTAGGTCGCTGAGCGCCAAAAGCGGAGGGTCCGGTCCCAGTTGGTCAAACTTTCCAGTTCAAATGGCACTCGAACCATACATGTGTTTTATTGAGGACATGTTTATGAATGGAATGCCATATCATGAGATCTCAGTAAAGATGCGAGAAATGGGTGTCCAGCGATGAAGCTCTGAGGTCAGCATTCGGAGACTACTTGCCAAGCATAATATGCGGAGAAAAGGACACACTTCTGATTCAGACCTTGACATTGCTGTCTCTCTCGAGCAATAAATGAGGTAACTTGACTTGACTTGACTTGACAGACTTTATTGTCATTCAGTATACAACAAGTGTGTACAGAACGAAATTTCGTTTGCATAGGCCACAGTTTTTACAGTTTCAGTACAATGCAAATGTTTATGCAAAAAAAAAATTCTGTAAGCAAAATATAAATAAATATACAAATAGCAGAATGGATTAAATATTAAATATACAAATATCTAAATAGATGTATGACAGCAGTCTAGTGTAAGACCAGCAGCACTAAGTATTATTTTTTAAGTGTTCAACAGTCTGATGGCTTGGGGAAAAAAGCTGTTATAGAACCTGGTGGTCCTACACCGCATGCTGCGGAACCTCTTTCCGGAGGCCAGCAGAGTAAACAGACCATAATGGGGGTGAGAGGAGTCGCTGCAGATTTTTCTGGCCCGAGATGCACAGCGGTTCTCTGCAATGTCCTGAATGGAGGGGAGAGAAGTGCCGATGATTCTCTCTGCTGTCCTCACCACTCTTCTCACATCCTTCCAGTCAGAGGCACTACAGCCTCCACACCACACTGAGATACAGCTGGTCAAGATGCTCTCTATGGTGCTTCTGTAAAATGTGGTGAGGATAGGTGGGGGCAGATGAGCTCTTCTCATCCTCCGTAGGAAGTACATCCGCTGCTGTGCCCTCTTCACCAGTGATGCAGTGTTTACAGACCAGGTAAAATCGTGTGTGATAAGCACCCCCAGAAACTTTGTACTGCTGACCACCTCCACGGTTATGTTGTTGATGAGTAGTGGAGCATGGCTGGGCTGGTTCTTCCTGAAGTCGACAATGAGTTCTTTGGTCTTGTCGACATTCAGGATCAGGCTGTTGTCTCTGCACCAGCCCACCAACTGCTCCACCTCCTCTCTGTAGGCCAGGTCCTTGTCATCCCTGATGAGGCCTACCACTGTTGTGTCATCCGCAAATTTCACAATGTGATTAGTGGCGTGCCTAGGGACGCAATCATGTGTCATTAGAGTGAACAACAGAGGACTCAGGACACAGCCCTGTGGGGAGCCTGTACTGAGGGTGATGACGCTGGAGGTATTCTGTCCAACCCGCACTGACTGAGGTCTATCAGTGAGGAAATCAAGCAGCCAGTTCCGCAAGGGGGTGCTGAAGCCCAGAGGTTCCAGTTTGTCTACCAGGTGTTGAGGGATGATGGAATTAAAAGCTGAACTGAAGTCCAGGAACAACAGCCTAACATGCGTGTGAACAACAGCCCAACATTGTTTTGTGACAGAACTTTCACGCGTTCATTCATAAATTCACCCCGTCTGGGTTGCGAAGCACTGAAATGACGTGTTCGGCTTCCATAGCCTGTGAGTGTGTGTGTGTGTGTGTGCAGAGAATGTCTAATAAGGCGAGAAGTTTCACTCTCAGTAAACTTCCGGCTTCTGGTTGCAGTTCCACTCTGGCTCCATATGAGGGCGCTCACAGGTCGAGTGCAGAATGAATGGAGGTCTATGGCGCTATAGCCATCAAAATCTACTTTTCTCAGGATATAATGTTTTGTCTAGTAATTTGAATGTTGTATTCAAAAGGAAATGCAAAGGAATTACACATTGCAGGGTGTTAGATTTTTTAGAGTCACTTATTTGCTTTAAAAAGTCTTTTAAAGTGTCAATGACGTCATACACATGTACGACCAGAGATACTGCTTTATGGCAATCCTTCAGTCACTTTGGTGCGTTCGCGCTCTGCACTTTCTTTTCACTCGAGGCATCGACAACACAGCTGACACAGGAAAATACACGTGCTAGAAGAGTTTTTGTTTTGTTTGTTTCTGGTCCCGCTTCGGATGACACGATGCCATCAAGCGGCATCTCTGGTTGTAATCAGTCCTTCACTGACCAATCAGCGTTCATTAGCAGAATGCTAGCGTGTTATGGGCAACAACAACTCAACTTGTAAGAAATCGAAAGGACATAAGTACTCGTTCATTCAACTTTCAACCTATAACACATGTTGAACTTGCAAAACCTACAATCAAACCTGAGATTTCTCAACAGCAATCGAATGAAAGAGACAAATTTAGCCGTCTAGCCCCATAGACTCCCATTCAGTCTGCACTCATGGGCGATCGCCCCCAGTGGAGCTCTGGTGGAACTACAACCAAAATTCGGTACAATAGGACTTAATAGGGAGTGGCCAGGCTCTCCGTAGACGGGCTCTGGTGTGTGTGTGTGTGTGTGTGTGTAGTAGAAGTAGCAGTTCCTGGATGCTTGCTCATGCATGTCAGCTGATACAGTCGCTACATAACCTCCGTTTGACAATGGTTTTGGACGATAAGTGTGCTTGAGATGATGTGGACACTTTTTGTGTTCTCACTGTTAATAATATTCTGTAATGAATGAGTGTTGGTGATATAACTGCACATAGGCCTATGTTCATTGTTATTACTGCTACTGATAAGCCTCAGCTTCCAATTATTGTTAATAATAGTTGCAACTTACACTCTTAAATGTGCATTTAAAATTGCCAGCTGATAAAACCTGTGCTCCAGGGACCAGATTCATAAAACATCTAAGGCTTCATGTAGCTCCTAACTGGCTGAGTTAGATGGTGATTAACACTAAACTTTAGAAAATCAGTCTATTCTCCCCAGCACCTGTAACTGTCATTGGCTGTTAAAGTCTGTGCAGTGTTGACAACACACAGCCTAAGCAGTCCTTCAGGATGCTCCATATTACATGTACATGCATACTGTGTGTATTAGTGAGTGTAGTGGTGCTTATGGGACGTCGTTCTGGGACGGGGTGTATGAGGCTGGGAGGGAAAAATCACAGTATACTCACTACAAAAAACTAGACTACACCTGTCAGGATACAGAGGTAAGTGAATCCAAACACAGCTTTATTCAAGCAGACAAGAGTGCAAGGTGAGTATTCAATGAGTTCAGGTGCAGATTCGGTGAAGATCACTCGGTGCGGGGCAGACAACAGGTGAGCATGTTCTCTTCAGGTTAGTTAATGTCAAGCAGTCACAGTTCATTAATACCTGTCCTTTCTCTTTCAGATGCAGTCGCTAGCAAGCAAGCTCGGAGGAAACACAGGAAGCTCGGGAGGATGCAGGATCACAGGTAACATGGAGTCGAACAGGATTTCTGGAGTCAGCGGATCAATGATACAGGGGTTAGTGTTTCACAGGTGAGTATACGTTACATCTCGAAGTTCAGGAGACAACGGATCATGGTCTGTTCCTGTTGGAGGCTTGACCAGGACTGAAATCACAGTGAGTGTTTTATGAGTTGGCTGATGAGGTAATTGATGATGAACAGGTGTGTGTGATTATTAATCCGGAGAGAGTGAGTGCATGTGCGCCAAAGAGGATTCTGGGAATTGTAGTGTATGACAGAGCCAATGAGAACCAGGGAAACCGTGACAACACCACTGTACTAGACCTAGGCTATTTGATGGTAGACAAACAATTGTGTACCTGTGAATGTGTGTGTTTTAACAGACTGGATCAACGTATGGTCGTAAAATGATGGCAGGCTACCTGTCCTCAGTTGGGGAACGTGCAGGGGAATGCCGCATTGGGAGCGTTCTGAGAGCAGCCCAAAAAATGAAAGTTCACGGAAAACTTGTCTTGCGTCTGCTGTGGCTGTCGATCATTCTCCGTTCAGCTGCAGCGTTCCAGCGTGCCTCATACGGTTACGACAGTCAGCACGGTACAACTCTCTCTGATATGATATGATTCCTCTATAATGCTTGATCTGTATATAAAGGGCTGTGGATCTGCATAAAATGACTTCGTCTTGCTGAAGTGTGTAATGCGGTTTCTAAACGATGTCGTCACTGCTACCGGTGTCTGTTAGGCCTCGTTCAGACTCTCAGTCCATCACACTAACGTACACTAACTGGCATCATACGCAGCATAACTGGAATTTAAAACTGTAAAGAAACAAATGATCTATAAACTGTTGGATAGATATACACTAGGATGTGTATTTTTCATACATTTCAATGCGCACTGTGACTCCATGGGCAAATTGCAAACAGCAATATAACTTAAATTGTTTTTAATGAATGTATTTCATAAGTATACATATAGTAATTTGTATTTTATTATTAACATGTGAAGATTTTATAGAATTACTGTCCAAAGATTTTTCAAGAATTGCTGAATTATACACTCACTTATCTTTTAATACTTTCTTTAGGACATGGATGAGGATCTGTTTCACAGTGCCGTTGAGAAGACCACCATGGGGATCTTTATGATAAAGCACATTGCTGAGAATGAACCCCGAGTTGTGGGAATTGTCCTTGAGGGTGTGATTGTGCTTCAGGACCTTGAGAATGTGGCTTTTGCAACTGCAATGTTGTTTGGTCTCATTTATTCTCTTAACCTGAAGTACCCCACAACGTTGCGCTACACTTTTGAGATCTTGCAAAAATCATCATGGAGTTGGATGGGGGTGAGCTCTCTATCAAGGCCCAAAACTGCAAATCCAAACTTCACCTGTGAGATGTACTGCTTTTTCGCAGGATGCATGAACTAACAGTTCTGAGTACTGCCTTTTCTTAGGCACTTCCAGTTTTGAGGTTTCTTCTACACATTCAGCACAAGTTCTACACATTCAAGTTGTGCAGTGGAGTCAGAGGACAGTTTTTTTATTTCATGAAATCACATTATTTGTGCTTCAATGTTCTATTTGTTTATAAAGACACAGTTTCATGAATGCAGGTATGAGATATAACTCATGTTCATGATCTAACATGATGGTCATGATCTTGTTAAAACATTTCTTATGAAGAGTTCACGTCTTCGATCTAAAATGGGCATGTATGCATATTGCATAGAACAGTACTTTTTTTTTTTTTACATACTAGTTTAAGTCATGTTGATATTTAATCACCAAAGAGATTCTAAAAAGATGTTATTTCATAGTCATTTCAAGATGTCATAAAATGTTGTTCAGTGCTGGACTGACCGTTTTGATGTTTACATTACACAAGGTCTGCACATTAAATGTGTTGAAGAGAGTCTGAGAGAACAAAGTTCTCTTTGAATTGTGCAAAATTCAGTTTTCACAGAAATATGAGATGTTATATTCTTATCTATCTATCATATGAATCCGATGGTCTTCGTAAATTA
The DNA here is from genome assembly GCA_023718395.1 of Leucaspius delineatus. Lineage (NCBI taxonomy): Eukaryota > Metazoa > Chordata > Actinopteri > Cypriniformes > Leuciscidae > Leucaspius > Leucaspius delineatus. The sequence goes on from CM043356.1 coordinate 55,372,708, forward strand.
GATTATATGTCTATAATAGAGACTGTCATACTGTGCGTACATCAGATTCAGTACTTTTTGTACGTTTTTACATGCATAATTTTGAATTGAAGTGAATGAATGTTCAATAAATGAAATAAATTGTTTAAATGAATGCTTTTTTATTGTTTACTACAAAAACACATTTAAGTAACAACATAAACCATTAAAAATTTAACAAAAAAAAAATTATGTAGAGATAACTTCACTGTAAAAAAAAATCCTAATTTTACAGAAAATAACTGTGATTTTTTTGACGATCATTTTCTTTCATTTTAAATTGTACTCAAAACACTGTAAAATTACAAATAATATCTGTAAAATAAAAATTCAGCTGTTATTTTAGGTATTGTGACATTAATGACAAATTACAGTAATTCACATTTTTTATACAGAAAATTGATTGTATTTTTCATACAGTATTTTTTCTGTTTTCTTAAATTACATAAACATGTATGTAAAATTACAAATATAATCTGTAATTTAACAGAAAGAAAACAGTTAAATGATAAAATGGTCAAATGACTGTCAGCCTCCCAAAAAACTGTAAAACATCCTAAATTAAATAAACTGAAAAACACCGTGATTATTCAGGAAATACCTGTAAAATAACAATCAAAAACCTTCATTGTAAAAAAAATCGTAAAAAAAGGGTCAAATGACTGGCAGCTGCGGCTGCCAAACAAAAACCTTAAAATTAAAGTAAAATATGCTAATTTAAATAAACCGAAAAAACACTGTTATTTCACAGTTTTTTCCTGCATTATTATGATCAAACACCTTCATTGTAAAAAAATCGTAAAAAAAGGGTCAAATGACTGGCAGCTGCGGCTGCCAAACAAAAACCCTAAAATTAAAGTAAAATATGCTAATTTAAATAAATTGTAAAAAACTTTAAAATAAATTTGATGTCACCATGATTGAGATTAGTGTCTGCTTTAGTTGGGCTCATGACTTCAAATTTTAACTTACGTTTTTTTCTGGCTGCTTTAACTGTGTATTTGATGCACATTTGTTATAGCAAGAAATGCTGGAGAAAATTTCAGATGATTTTGGTCATTCTATGATGATGTCATCATATGATGGCTTGATTCTCTGATATGACAGTCAAAAATATGAATATATTAGCTTAGATTACATGTAGATGGAATTTAGCTTTATACAAAGTCTATAATGTCATAATTTCTCACATGCATATCATTTTTACAATCGTAATAATTCAGGAAATAGCTGTAAAATAACAGTGTTTTTCTGTAAAACATTTAAGGAAAATTTCTGTAAAAGTTTTTTGCACTTCCAAAATAGGATATTTTACTTTATTTTTACGGTTTTTGTTTAACAGCCGCAGCTGACAGCTTTAAAATAAATTTGATATCACCATGATTGAGATCAGTGTCTGCTTTAGTTGAGCTCATGACCCGTGAGTTTTTAACTTTAGTTTTCTCATGCTGCTTTAATTGTGTATTTAATTCACGTTTGTTATAGCAATAAATGCAGGAGAAATATCAGATGATCTTGGTCATTCATCAGTGATGTTACAGTCATCGTGATGATCTGATTCACTGATATGACAGCCAAATCTCTGAATATATTAGTTTAGATTACATAATATGTAGATGGAATTTAGCTTAATGTCACAATTTCTCACATGATCCTTGGCAACAATTTTGTAATAATCTGAAATTTAAAAAGATATATATTATATGGAAAAAGTTTTGAGCTGGTTAATTTTTTTTGTAGAATAGACATCAAGAATCAACATATGAATCTCAACAATGGTGACAACCAACAAAGCCTTTTTGTGACTTTATAGTAGTTCAGATTTTTTTTCGTTGTCACCATTGTTGTGATTCATACACTGATTCTTGATGTCTGAGTGAGTCTATATAATCCTGTCAAAACATTTTCTGTATAATGACATCATAAAATCTGAGTATCACAGCACTGCAGGATCTTCTATAGCAGTTTTATCATGCAAAAATTAACAACTAATATTTAATTACTTAATCAGATTTACACTTCAGGTGGTATCAATGAAGCAGGACACTACATGATGACTATTATCACTAAAAAGAGACCAACATCATCTGATCTGAGTTTCTCTTGGATTCCTACCATACCATGCATCAAAGACACACAGTTGAAGCAGCCAGAGAAAAACTTAAGTTAAACACTAAAAGGTCAAGAGCCCAACTAAAACAAACACTAATCTCCATCATGGTGACATCAAACTTTATTATTTTCAATAAAGCTTCAACTTCTAAACCTCTGTTAATTCGCAATAAGAATGTTAGTATGAAAGAAATAAAGTCTGGATTGTAATAAGTGAAGATGCTGAGATCCTGATAGTGTTTAATGTTCTGTTTGGGTTTAAAGTGTTTCTGTATGGTGTGTTTCGTGTGTCACCATTGTGTTGAAGAGTAGAGCCTGAGCTTCAGTCCAGGATGAGCAGAGAAACACTGATGATATGCTGCATGTTGCTTTATTTAACAGACAGTAACTGTGTAGTTGCTGATGTAGTGACGTATAGTCACACCAAATCATGCATATAATTAACTGCATGTTTTTCAGTAAAAAATCAGAAAAAAATGTGAATTAACTGTGTTTTAACTGTGTGTTTCTGTTAAAAAAGATTAATGAAGATTTCTGTAAAAGTATTTTGCACTTATTTAAATTAGGATATTTTACATTAATTTTACGTTTTTTGTATGGTAGCCATTGCTGACAGTCATTTGACTGTTTTTTACGGGATTTTTTTACAATGAAGGCATTTGCTCGTAATAATTCAGGAAATAGCTGTAAAATAACACTGTTTTTCCGTAAAACATTTAAGGAAAATTTCTGTAAAAGTTTTTTGCACTTAATTTAAATTAGGATATTTTACTTTATTTTTACGGTTTTTGTTTGGCAGCCGTAGCTGACAGTCAATGACCGTTTTTTTACGATTTTATTTTTTACAGTGTTGATTAGACTGTGTAGAATTAACATGATCCAGGCATGTATCTAAAATAAAAGAATAATATTCAGATAGCATGACTGAATTATGTTAGATTAACTTAAACAGAGCATGTACACATTACTTCATTAAAATACATGTGATTAACACAAAACTATTGTACAGAAACTATGTGAATGTGTAGGATACTGTGAACCCAAACAAATTATGTGGAACCAGTGTCCATAATTCAATTGAGTAAATCCAATGAATTTTTTTTTTCAGTGTAGGCTAGTCCTGAATTTTATATTTTTATAATAGACAGGGTTTTGCCCAATAGGGTCTGACTGCAGACCTCCTATGTGGAGCTCAGGCAATCTGGCTGTCATCTTATCTGTCCGGATGTAAATGTCAAGGTTTTTATGGCAAGCCCTTTTACCATTTATTCTTTAAAACTTACTAGTTGCTATTTAAATGCTACTAGTACTTACTTATTAGTTACTATTAACTATTCCATTAACTACTAATACATATTCCTGTTTTACTAGTAGTAACAATTGATTAGATACTAGCACGTATTTTAGTTACTAGTAGGCTAACTAGTCCATTAGTTACTAGTAACTAATTGCACATTTTTGCCATTGCAATCTATGGGGCTCTGTAGAGATCACCTTTTCATTAGTTACTAGTAACTATTCGAATAGTTATAGAATAGAATAGAAAAAAATGTGCAATTAGTGACTATTAACTAAAAATAATTACTAGTAACTAATGGAATAGTCACTAGTAACAAAAAAATGAAGTACTAGTATGTAATCATTTGTTACTAGTAAAATGGGGATAGTTACTAGTAGCTAATAAATAAGTACTAGTAGTTTTTAAATAGCGACTAGTACGTTTTAAGGAATAAATGTTTAAATGGCTTTCTATAAAGCTTTAAGATAACAGATTGGGATGATACACCTCCTGTGCATTTCATTAGCCAACGCAAAGTCATATCATTAAACCGTCATATAGCCTAAGTTAACATTAAAGTTCGGCAGTTAAAATACCTTGCAAATCATATCTTATATCAACATATTCTGAATCACAGTCAACCAGTCGTGAAATCTATGGAATTAGTCTTTGTGTTTTGTGGCCTTTTAACCATGCACATCCAGATCATATTTTTCAATTAATTCTGTGCATTATTGTTTCAACTTAAATATTTGACATGAACTGTTTATGTATTACAGTGGTTACCTTTAGTTTACAGAGTTGTGGGTGATTCTGATGTAATTTCCATCCTGACAGATGGGATGAGTCCCACAGAGGTCTGCTGGCAGACCCTTCTGGCCATGTAGCCTATACCATGCGCAGGTATACCTAGCCTATATCTAATGCTGACTAATATATTTTCTTGCTTGCATAGGGTTCCCGTATCTTTAACCCAATCCCATATAATGCTGAGTATATGGGACACAATATGCACATGGACCAAAATGAGAAATTGGCCATGTTTGGAGTGACTCGTGTGATTGCTGTAGATGGATACAGCAAGAAAATTGTTGCAAATGCAACTATGCCTGTAAAAAACAATCTAGCCATCTATGAAGAGGTGTACAGGTCAGTGTTGTATGTTATGTTTGATCGAACATATTTTATCAATTGTAATAATATTAATAATTGAGCGTTTCATATGTTTTTATGTAGACCTGCAGTAACACATTATGGAATGGGGGATCAACTTCGTGTGGATCATGGCAAAGAGTTTTACCTGTGCCTCTACATGCAAAAGAGGCTGTCAGAATATAGACACAACCAGCAAAGACAGCCATACCTCCAAACACAGTCACCAAGGGCAATGTCCACCATCTGCATCTACATTACACCATTGGTGAAAAGTAACTAATTATATTAAGCCAAGTAATTCACTTAAGTACAAGTCTAAAGGAACTTGTACTTTACTTGAGCATATCCTGCTACTTTATACTCCACTACATAATGAGTAATCTAATCATTTCAAATATATCAATAACCTGGGCCAATTGTCAAGAGTGGTTACAATCAGTACTTCAGATAATACTTATTCTAGGATTTTGAATACAGAACTTTTTCTTATGATGTTTTCAACATTGTGTGGTCTTGGGGATTTTACACAACAAGGTTATTCTTAGTCTATTCACTAGTTCCCAACTGTTAATAACATAGAAACACATTGTTAACAGACCTGTATCATCTCCTTTAAAAAAAAAAAAACACAGAATCACACAGTGGAAAGGATGTGGCCAGAAATTAACAACAGAGTGAATAATCCACTAAAGGAGGCCCTCATCCAGCTACAAGATCAGGAAGCAATAGATATGGAGGACAGTCTGACAAGGTTCTGCACATCTAATCTGACCTGCCGGATGTGCCAGATTGGCATAAACAGATTTGTGCAATGCTCACAGGATTCCAGGTATGTCACATTCCCTTACAAGTTATTCAGTTTAAGTGTTTTATCATTGAACATCACAACAAACATTTCATGTGTTGTTAAAGAGAGAGGGATACCAAATCACCTAGCAGGGACTGGAACACCAAGAGAAATCACAACCGATCTTCTACCAGATGCCACAGTTGACATGTATGACAGGGACATGGGATCCTCCATCACCAGAGTATCTTCATTCGGAAGTGACCCCTTTCTGTCTGAGGCAGACAAAGTGAGAGCAGAGCAGCACTGTGCACATTATTACCCCGACCTTTCAGTTATTTTTGACAGTGCTGTCAATTACAACTATGCTCCCTTCACAGAGGCCTTGATCTGCCTCATTGATGTAACAAAGACTTGTTCCTAATTTCATGTGCACTGGATTGTGAGGAGCCTTGTTATAGATTGCTGGACATCCGTGTCTGTGGACACCATTATGCAGTTACTACTACAACAGTAGAGGGTGTAAGTATACCCTGATCGTATTTACCATACAAGTTTTACTTTATATGTGTGTATAAGTGTCACTATAAAAATGTCAGCTGCCTATTTTGTTACCATTAATAAATCATTTTACTGTCATTGTATCCATATTAGACATTATTCACAGGGTCGTTTTATGGAGAAAAAATATTTATTTTGCTTTTGTACAGAAAGAATAATCAGAGACACATAAATTGTGTAATCAAAGTAAGTCCAGCTTTGCAAATCTCCACAGAAGATCCTGTCACAACATATTGCCACGTTTAGGCCTACTAGCTCTTATAAAACTACTGTGAGGTGGGAACAATGATGTAACATAAAAAATTGTTACATTTTCTAGCTCTTAAAACTCCAGAGCTAAGAACATCCGTGCAACATAAAAAACATCAATCCTCAATATCAAAAGTATTTATAACATGATATAACACTGACAAGTAAGGATTGGTGGCAAGTAGAAAAGCAGCATTTACTCTTCGCGTGCCAGCTCTCTCATGACATTTACTACACCAGAAAGTAGTAGTAGTAGTAGCCTTTATTGTCACTTAGTCACAAGTACCAGCGAAATTAGCCATCAACCTGTCCATACAAACATACATACAATATGACAAGGGGGTAGACAGGACAGGAAGACAGAGCACTGAGGAAAAATTACAGCATACCATGAGGAGAGATGAGGAGAAAAAAAGGCAACCCCCAGACTATGCTCCTGTAAGGAGTACAGTTTGGGAACAGTAAAAAACACCTCAGCAACATTAGCACATAATCAGTACACAACATGAACACACAAGACTTGCAACAGGGGAGGGGAGTGGGGGATGGAGGTAACCCAGCACAGGCAAGCAGCCATCCGGTGGCTCTGTGGCTTCAAAGGCCAGTGACTCTGTGAATGTTGATGGAAAAATCATCTGCTCGACACTTCAAACACATTGAGGACTTCTGAAGCCACACAGTAGTGCAGGATCTGCATCCGACCGAACTTCCACAGCATGCTGCAAATACTGGATCTTCCATGATTCCTGCCAGTGTAAGAAATAAATATTAGAGGTCTGAAAACACAATACAAGATATACTAGATGAAGAATGAATGAAATATTTTCCAATTGAATGTCAGACAGCGTTTCAAAAAGCATCCTTTATGTAACTGAGTCTATGTATGGCATAAGTTCAGTGAGAATGAACAAATTCCTTTCTCTGTCTACAAATGCTCCAAGCACACCCCGTACCACTTAATATCACAGATGTGAATTCCTGAAGTATGCTTAAGGAATGGCTCTGTTTTTATGGATTGGTTTCCTTAATCTCAATTGGCTATACAAAGAACACCAGGAGCAGGACACTTAAAGGAACCGTATGTAAGAAATGTACTTCAATTAATCATAAAATGGCCCTGATATGTCACTAGACATTAAGAAATCATGTTCATTTCAAATACTTATATCACTGACAACAGTAGTCCGGCCAGGATATTGTCATTTAAAAGTGAAGTTGCAGCCCTCAACTGATGTTGATGTTGTCATGTTGTGTTTTGGCCTGAAGCTCCACCCTCCACCTATCTACCAATCACGAAGTCAGCAGTGTTTCGGCATCCGGGTTGCCAGCTCTGCTCTAGTTACCACAGCTGCAGCTACAAACGTGTCGGATAAAACATCTGCCTATCTGGCAACCTCGAGTCAGGGGGAGGGGGAGGGGATACACCGCTCTACAGTAATTTGAAAGTGATTGCAGTACCAGTTTTGGCCACAATCTTACGTACGGCTCCTATATAAGCTTTTAAATGACCACTACATCAAAAATTCCACCAAACAACAACATGTTTGTCAGGGTGAATACATAATTGTTTGTCTTCCTAAGGACAAGACTTACCTCTGCAAACCAGACAAGTGAATGTATCCCTAACATTCCTGGACTGTTCTTCTGTCAGTACCAATGTTGTGTCCCTGTGTCGATGGACCACGTCAGAGAGTCCCTGAATGGCAGTTGTCACCTCAGACAAACCCTGAGCAGCCAGGACAAGCTCCTCGATCTTCTCGAACACACTGTCCAGTCCACCCTCATCATCTCTGCGTCTGTGAAAGAGAAACATCACATGTATATATTAAATAATTATAAACTGTTATGTATGCAAATGATGTGACATGCCATTACATTCAGATTGATTATGGACACAAAAGTGATTGCTTTTGTGCCAATCAAATATTGCATAAAGTGTCCATTGACTGAAGCTGTCCAATTGTAGGAGATATAGTTATATCAAAAATGATGATGATTACGTGATTACGCTGGAGTCCTGTGGAAGTCTGTGCAGAAACTACACTTTCACAAACAGCACAACATCTTTTTACCCTCGACAACTTCAGCTTTTTCTCTCTAGTTTAGCAGTGCTTTTGATACGCCTGACGTGATCTGCAAACCTCTCAGCGCTTGACTTCAACATTCTCTCGTTCCCTCACTGCCGCTGTGGGCCGACTGAACTGATCAGCTCAAATAAGCTTTAAAGTGTTGTTGTGGAGGCGCTCAAATGTAGATATCTGTCGCAGTGTGATGTAAAATATGGGCAGAAGTGGAAAACAAGTCATTTTGGCTGCTTGGTTTAAACAAATGCTGTTCAGTTAGGATGCTTGTTTCAGGTCTGAAACTTGCGATATGTTTTTATAGTGCAATGACCTCTTATAAGTCAAAAGACCAAAGCGAATGTGAATCCTCATGTCATGACATCTTTAACACTGAGGATTTTGCCGTGTTTGTTACCAAAGGCCCCTGTGGATCATTGTTGGCTAGCAATGCTTTCTGAACATTGTTTTCTTTGTGACAGACTTGTTAGCAATAATGACATTTAGTTATGACCTTCTTTTATTCGCAGGTTTCCTGCAGTTTGACTAATTTGTTCTCCTCAACCTCATCATCACCATATACTCGTGTGATGGATATTAACATAAAACTGTTTGTGATAGAGTTGAATTGTACACATCAGAGCCTATGTGTCCCACATTTACATGATTCACATCAATTTATGTCCGTTTGATTTATTAATTTACATTTTTACTGTTTAATACATCATTTACAACATCTATCTTTATTTACTTTTTAATGTAAATGCAGTATTGAGTATCCAGTACACAGGTGACACATATCCACATGGCATTGGGGATAGGGTGGGGGTTCGGGGTTGGTGTTGGCGTTTGGTGAAAGGGTGAATGTTATGTTTTTACAAAAGCTCAACATTCACTATTTACTTACAGTATATATTTACTATCTACTATATAGTAAGTCGCATCCGCCAGGAAAAAGAAAGCCATCCCTGTTTGAGAACATTTTTACAACTTCCAATGTGTGTGTGGTGTTTTAAAATAAAATAAAAAATGACATATCACAATTTGTTTTCCTCAATTCATTGTATTATTATATGTAATATCTTAATTCAGAAGGTGAGATGCTTGGAGTGTGATATATAAATTCAGTCGATGTACATGTACAGTGACTTCCATTCAAACTCTTTTCTCTTCACATTTCTTGGGTGGAAAGTTTGGCTCGTGTTTGACCAGAGCAAACAAAGCTTAAATGCCACAGCCGACGCTGTAGAAGAAGTCTAGAGATACGAACATTCAAAGAGCCGGAGATCCACTAGAATACTGGAAAATACAGGAACACGTGTCCCACATCTGGACACTTTGGCACTGCAGTTTCTTTGTACACCGGCCTCCTCTGTACCATGTGAAAGATTGTCCAGACAGGGGAAGAACTGTAAAAGAGGAGAAATAGACCCAATCACCCCCAAAACACTGTCAAACAGCTCTTATTTCTCAATACAAATCACTCCAAACTTCTTTATCACCTTTCTGTCGTTCCCACAGTCACACAAGCACTGTCATTGCCAAGTCTCATAAGCAGATTTAATAACCAGATGATCATCACACAATGTCCTTATTCACATTTTAGTCCCACACCGTATCTTGTCCGTCAAATTATTAATTTAATGATTAATAAAAATGATTAATTAATGATTTTCATTCATTAAAATGTATTCAATTACATTTTCAATACCCAGTCATACAAGATGAAGAAGTATATGTGTATTTCTTATGTGTAGCTTTTAGCTGCTTTATTTTTACTGTTTACTGTTAACAACACTCTTGAAGCTTTAAATCTGTTCTGGGAACAGTATCTAAGCCATCTGTACACTGTGACCCCGCAGCATTAGATCCAGTGATGTCCGAAAGATTATAAACACACATTGTGCACTAAATGTTTTGAACTATTGTTTTTTTTTAGACACACTGTCACGTTCTGGGTTTTGTTTCTTGTTCTTGGTTCTCGTCTTGTCATGTGATTCCCTGTTTGTCATGTGATCCTGCCATGTGTCTTGTCATTGGTTAATTGTCTGATTATTATTCACAGGTGTCCCTTGCCTTGTCGTTAGTCTTGTGTATTTGTGGCCTCATGTTTGCCCTGTGTCTTTGTCTAGTATTGAATGTTTGTAGTTGTGTTTATGCCTTGTCCAGGTTCTTGTTGTGAGTCAGTGAGTCAGTCACGGACACACAACATATGAAACTCAACAATGGTGACAATCATAAAAAAGCTTCATGCCACAATATTGCGACGTGAATAAATTATGCAGATGAAATGTCTTTTTCTTTATTTGCTTTTATTTCTGCTGTTGTGTTTAGTAGCTTGTTTTGTGATGTTCAGAGAGTTGATCTGTTTATTTGAATATTTTGTCGATTGACAGCATTGTTGATGCCTGTATGTCCACAGAAGACACAGTACGTCAATGCGACATCAAGAAGACGCTGGACTCCAACTAATCCATTGGTCAGATCATGTCAAAGTTTGGTTGAAAATGAAGATTAGGTTTATGTCTAAACCCAATGTTTGTTTGACGTCAAGCTCCAACGTCAGACATATATAACATTTTGACTGGAATAAATGGCACATTGTTAAATAAAAAGTAAAAAAGGTGAAATGCAGGCCAGAACATTATATCTGTGAAGATCTCAGCAGAGGAGGATTAAACAACTCCACAAACTGCATTACCAGCTCCACTTATTTTCTTTAGTTTGACGCTTGAGTTTTTAATGTTAGTTACTCAACTTACCCTTCTTTTAATTTTTGACATTTTGTGCTATAACAACTAAATTAGCAAAAGTTTCTATTTATTTCCTATAATAACACATTGACTGATGCGTCACCATAGAGTTGCTGTTTGTAAAAATGAATTTGTAACAAAAACTGTTAAATCAGATAATTTATCCAGAAATGTTAATTATGTCATCATTACTCAAACTATGACTTTATTCCTTCTGTGAATCATAAAAAATAAAATAAAATAAAAACATTGTCAAGAATGTTGGTAACCAAACAATTTTGGTGACCATTTACTTCTATTGTATGAAAAAAACAACTACTTTTGTGTTCAATAGATAAAAAACATAAAAAAAGTTGACATAAGAACGACATGAGAAAATGATGAGAGAATTTTCCTTTAACACGTAACATCGCTCTAACATGTAAATATAATATATAATATGCATAGCTCTGATCTTGAATATGTGTGTTCTTGTAACTGATAGAGAAGAAAACACCATGTTGGACATTGAGTGTTTGGGCCGACGAGTCGCTTTGAGGGCAAACAATGGAGAATATGTCTGCACAAAGAGAAATGGCCAGCTTGCAGCTGTGAGTGATTCTGTGGGTGAGTGCACACTGATTCTTCTCTGACCTTTTACTAAACTTCCACTACTGGATACAACACGAGTCAGATAAATCCTCTCATGTGTTCGGCAGGGGAGGACGAGCAGTTTGTGCTAAAGCTGATTAATCGTCCTATCCTGGTCTTGCGTGGGGAGAACGGCTTTGTGTGTCACCACAAGAACTCCAATACACTGGACGCCAGTCGCTCTGTTTACGACATCTTCTCATTGCTCTTCAGCGATGGCGCATACCATATAAAAAGTGAGTCATGTCGTGTGAGCTGAGACTGACGAGAGTTTCACTGAGCAACACTGACTCTGTTGGGCACTTCTGCGCAAAATTCCTGATGCATGTATTTTCCTTTTTTCTACCACAGGTGGAAATGAAAAGTTTTGGTATGTCTCCGGCAGTGGTCTGGTGTGCACAGATGGGGTCAAACCGGAGGATTTCTTCTTTGAGTTTGTGGAGTATGGACGGGTTGGCATCAAGGGTCAGAATGGCAAGTACCTGCGTGGAGACCAGGGAGGCACGCTGATGGGCGATGGGTTAAGCGTGGACGCCTCTTCCCTGTGGGAGCACTGAGTGCTGAACCAGAGACACAAACACAGACTCACTCAGAAACAATCAGTTCTCGTACTGACACCTGTTAAACTAATGACTTTCAGGAGAACGCTTTCATTCATGTTCTTTTTTTTGAGTAAGTGAAATATGTGTGGTTTTATCTGTTTCTAATACTGTAAATGTTAGTGTCACCCTTTGATTCATCAGAAAAATACAATATTTCACTTCACTCCTTGCAGTGGTGGATCTAGAAGTTTTTTAAAGCATGTCCACAATCGGGCCACCCTTCACAGAGAGCGGCCAAGCTTAACACAAGTCAGGCGCAATTCTTAAATCAATGAGGTTTTCATTCATTTTCCTGAGTTTCTTTGCTGCATGGCTCTACCACTTTGTTCATTAACTGTTCTTTATTAAACTACTACAATAACAGCTTAAATATTTTCATGTTTAATTTTTTTTCTTCATTAAGAATAACACACATAATAAAATATAAAACAACATTTGAAGAAAAAATAAAGCTTCTGTTCAAATTTGGAGTTCAGTTTTTACACTTTGCTGTGTTTTGGGTTCCAACAAGAATATTCATGAGCATATGATAAAATAAAATAAAATAAAATAACTACAGATTAATGTTGTTCTGATCATGTTTTATTTCAAATCTGAGGATTACTCTAAAACTCTTTTAGACCATGCCATGTGATTTTGTTTAGAGGAGACTAAAATGCTAATAATAGTTACTCAAACGACATTATTTTGTAGTATTCTACTGTGATAAACGCTATTTCGATTAGCATTATAGCTGGAATTAGCTAAATACTTTATTCTTATGAAAATAACTGATGATGAGTCTAACTTTTATGAGTCTACTTTGTGCTTTCTGTGCGAGAGCGCCCTCTGGCTTCGAGTATGAATAGAGTTGTTCAGATATGACTGAACCTGAAAGTCTAATTCGCTGCTGGTTCCTTCGATATTTTCCTATGGGGTTTAATAATGGAGTTTTCTGATTCATGTGTAAAATAAAGCCTGTGGTAAACATAACTTCAGTACACTTTGGCATGTTGTTCTACAAAGTAAATTACACACATAGCGAAAACGCGAATTTTGAAACAGTTATGCTCGTTTTTAATAACATTAATAGTTTTTTAATAAGTAACTAGAAAAGACAGCTGGGGTGTGAGTTGAGTGTGTGTGCAGTGTAATTTGTACAACAAAACATCAAAGTATCGTCAGTTATGTTTACCACAGGCTTTATACTCATACATTGAAATCACAGTGAACATTAACGCTGTAAAACATTATAAAGCCATTATAAAACCCCATAGGAAAATCTTGAAGGAACCAGCATAGGTATGCGATTGGGGGGATGTAATTTTTTTATATATTTTTTTTATATATAATTTTATTAGGTTTAGTGACAACAAGTAACAATGTTTACATGGTACAATTTTTTTTTTTTTGACACAAATTTCACAATTTCAATTCAATTCTTGATTTGGTTTTAATATTGACTAATTTGGATAAATATTAGGTAAACAAGATAGGCATTAATTTTTCACAAGAAAAAAATAAATAAATCTCACATAATGCTGTAAACATACAGAGAGCCCTATCAGCTGGTATTATTTAAGGTTAAAAATAACTCAAATTAAATATAATGTGTTTTTTATTATAATAACAACTTTATTTAATGATATAAGTAAAAATATAATAAATATGTAATATATTACACATATTTAGCAAAATACTCTCTATAGCTCTTTTTTTCTAGCCAACTATTGCACTCAAAAAAATAATCTGTTGAACGAACTTAATTAAATTAAGGAAAGGTTTTCCACGAAATTTAATTACATTTTTTCCAACAAAATCAAATTAGTTTGAAATAATTTGTTGTAATCTTGTTGTATGAATTTAAATTAATTTAGTCATTCCTGCTAGATAAAGTTTTGTCAGGTTAACTACATTTAGTTTTTGTCCTTCCTCAAATCACCAACATTTTTCACAAACCATTTTTTACATAGTAATATAATATTACTTGTGCAGGTCTGTGAGTGAGGTTTACACATAGTGTATACTGAGTGCCCACAGCCTGAACACGAGGTTTAATGCACATATAGCTTAATACTGAGCCCACAGCCTAAACACAGTCGCCACTCTTCTGCATAATGGTAACCACAAAATTCAAAAACATTACAGAAAGTCCTCTAAGTTTCTAACATAACTGAACATTAAACACTAAACACTAACATTAACTAACAACATCTTTCCATTTACTGAAAAACACATAAAATAACACTTTTTCCCTAAATTGACCCTCTTAATGCAGTCCCTTGCAAAGCATGCTGGGAACTACAGATCCACTGCCCAGTTAGATGTCAACAACAGTGATTCATGTAGTTTTCACACAAATGAATTAGGTTGATTGAACACAATTAAATTAAGTTGTGACAATATTAAACAATCGTGTTACTTTTGCTTATTTTAATTAATTATTTTAACAAGAGGCCAAAATTCATTTTTTGAGTGACATCTGGTTAAAACGAACGAAAAATATTCATGTTGACTCAATTAAAAAAAATGTGGTAAACCAAATTTTTTAAAAATTACATTGATTACATTTAATGAAATTAAGCTGGAATCATTTCTATGAAGGGTTGTGTCGTATATGCTCATTTTAATTAATGAAATTGAACAAAGAGCTAAAATCATTTTTTTGAGTGTGTGCTATAGCCTATAAATGGCTTTCCGGAGGTAAATGTGACATAATTGTTCTCCAGCTGTTTTATTTATCTCCAGCTGTTTTATTATATATATATATATATATATATATATATATATATATATATATATATACACTGCTCAAAAAAATAAAGGGAACACTTTTTAATCAGAGAATAGCAATATCAGTTAAGTGACAGAGGGGGTTGGTAATCAGTTTCAGCTGCTTTAGTGTTAATGAAATTAACAGCAGGTGCACTAGATGGGCAACAGTGAGACAACCCCCAAAACAGGAATAGTTTTACAGGTGGAGGCCACTGACATTTTTTCCCTACTTATCTTTTCAGACTGTTTTTCACCAGTTTTGCATTTGGCTAGGGTCAGTGTCACTACTGGTAGCATGAGGCGATACCTGGACCCTACAGAGGTTGCGCAGGCAGTCCAGCTCCTTCAGGATGGCTCATCAATACGTGCCATTGCCAGAAGGTTTGCTGTGTCTCCCAGCACAGTCTCAAGAGCATGGAGGAGATTCCAGGAAGACAGACAGCTACTCTAGGAGAGCTGGACAGGGCCGTAGAAGGTCCTTAACCCATCAGCAGGACCGGTATCTGCTCCTTTGTGCGAGGAGGAACATGATGAGCACTGCCAGAACCCTACAAAATGACCTCCATCAGGCCACTGGTGTGAATGTCTCTGACCAAACAATCAGAAACAGACTTCATGAGGGTGGCCTGAGGGCCCGACGTCTTCTAGTGGGCCCTGTGCTCACTGCCCAGCACCAGGGAGCTCGATTGGCATTTCCCATTGAACACCAGAATTGGCAGGTCCGCCACTGGTGCCCTGTGGTTTTCACAAATGAGAGCAGGTTCACCCTGAGCACGTGACAGACAGGAAAGGGTCTGGAGAAGCCGTGGAGAATGTTATGCTGCCTGTAACATCGTTCAGCATGACCGGTTTGGTGGTGGGTCAGTGAGGGTCTGGGGAGGCATATCCATGGAGGGACGCACAGACCTCTGCAGGCTAGACAATGGCTCCCTGACTGCCATTAGGTATCGGGATGAAATCCTTGGATCCATTGTCAGACCCATGCTGGTGCAGTGGGTCCTGGGTTCCTCCTGGTGCACAACAATGCCCGGCCTCATGTGGCGAGAGCATGCAGGCAGTTCCTGGAGGATGAAGGAATGATACCATTGAAGGGCCACCACGCTCACCTGACCTACATCCAATAGAACACCTCTGGGACATTGTGTTTCGGTCCATCTGACATCACCTGGTTGCACCTCAGACTGTCCAGGAGCTCAGTGATGCGCTGGTCCAGATCTGGGAGGAAATACCCCAGGACACCATCCGTCGTCTCAGTAGGAGCATGTCCCGACGTTGTCAGGCATGCATATAAGCACGTGGGGGCCATACAAACTACTGAGAACCATTTTGAGTTGCTGCAATGAATATTCAGCAAAATTGACAAGCCTGCTGCATCATTTTTTCACTTAGATTTACGGGGTGTCTTTGAATTCAATCCTCTGTAGGTTGATTATTTTCATTTCCATCAAACGATGTGGCATCCTTTCGTTCATAACACATTACCCAGTCCATATTAGTATAGATATCCAGCATGATATTTTTCCTCATTGAGATCTGATGTGTTTTCAAAGTGTTCCTTTAATTTTTTTGAGCAGTGTATATATATATATATATATATATATATATATATATATATACACTGCATATATAGATAGATAGGCCTAAATACAATATATACAGGTTTTTACTGGCTGAATGTTTTGTGCCCAAGATTTAATTAGATTGTTTTAAAGATTTATGAATACATTTCTCTCTGGTTTTGTTTGGCAGCTGCAGTACGTTTATGATTAGAAGAACATTAGAACATAATCTAAAAAAAGCTTTGTACAGCAGAAGTTAAAATCACAAAATTAAAAATAAATAATTACAAAAGCACGGTATAAATTTTAACTGCTAAGATGAATTTGAGCTTAGTAATTGACAGTAGGCTATATTAGCCTTGATTTACCCCATTACAATAGTCCCTTTACAGTTATTGCTATCATAAAAATACATTTGTAGGTTTAATATTCTAAATAAGGCACATCTAATGTCCAAATAACAAATATTATATATATATATATATTATGTACTTTATTATGTCTTTCAATTCAAACACATTTAACACAATTATACAAATTGACAGTTCCTTTAAAGACATCATATTTTCCCCCAATAAATATTCCTTATTTTTCCTTCTACTTTTTTTCTTTTGTGATAATACCCACCAACACATAGCCTAAAAAACACATGATTAGAACAATAACCAAAAAGTACATAGTTAGACACTTTTACATATGATTTAAGGGGGAAAAGACAAAAAACAATAAATAAATATTAATACAAATTTAACATTCACATATTTATATCAATCTCTTATAATGACACATAATTCCTAATAGTTATTCAAGTAATATTATTTGAATATCAAATATTCAATATTAAATAAGTAAATAAATAAAATAACAAATAACTAGAAATAAAAGGGAGGGAGGGTTATATAAAAATGTAGTTAATGTAGGCTAATATATATTCCTTTACTTTATGGAATATTCTTTGATTTTAGAGTTGCACATATATTTTCAAAATGTATACATTTGCTCTTAATTTCATGTTATCCTCTCCATAGTGTACTTTAGAAACTAAATCTACTCTAAAACTGGGGATTCTTGCTTTCTCCAAAAAATTATTGCATTAAAAGCTGTAATTCTCAGCATTCTAAATAAGTATACATCATCTTTATTAAGTAGCATAGGTCCTATACCCAAAACTATATTTTGTATCTTTATATATTTAGTTTCTTTAAAAAAATCTTCCCTTTAGGCTCTGTTCACTGAAGTACTTCTGTTCGCTAGAAGTTTACGGCAACCTATCCAACATCCTAAAGATAAACTATTGTAATTAGAAGATATTTCTAGTGTTATAAAATATCGCATATTCATTTTCCAAGCAAAATGTATATTTTAGTCAGAATTATTGCGCTCCTATTTGGCGCGCAGCAGCGCTCGTTCAATATGAAGATTAGCAGCAAAATGGATACATTTACATGACTTTCTAACATTTACAGATGGAGAATATAATTGTAAAATGTAAGTTTTGCACTGAGGGGAAAAAAACATCTCACAAACACATAAAACAGCACAAAATATACGCTGTTTGATGGTGGATCGATTTGATCGAAATGACCGTCATTTGGTGACGATGAATAAAACAATTAACAATCACAACTGACTTACTGTATAAAAACTTTATATCTAGAAACAGCCAACACAAACATTAAAGTCGGTTTGTACAGATTGAAAATGAATTATAGAACATAATATTTATAATAATTAAATAATATTTATAATAATAAAAAGTGTCGGCTGCAGACTAATAGCAAACACATAAATGCATTACATTACAAGTTTATGTAGGATATGTTAATGAATTAAATTAAGACAAGGCACATTTTGTAAAACAGATGTACAATAACCCCCAATTTCCACCAGATGCGTAACGGCTGCGGAACGGCTCCGCTGCGTGACAGCTCCGTGTTCCGTCGTCCGTCAATACCCACCAGGTCCGGATTTGTTGCGGAACGGCTGCGGTCATGACTGACAGCTGACGTCACGAGGACCCACGAGATCTCGCTAATTCACGTATGATCGCGCGATATATAGTTTCTATAAACAGAACGTTATGAGGAATGGTATATTATGACGTTTTCAAGGTGTAGTGTAGGGAAATATGATCCGCCATGATCACGGTGTATTTTATTTAGAAAATTAACCGGATCTTTTATTTTGTTTTGGTTTGTTCTGTTTTTTTGATCGACTTCCTGTCCTGCGCACTCTGCCCTGTAGTGCTGCGGAGCTCTCCGGCATCCGGCAAAAATAGAAGCTCTGCGTATCTGCTCCGGAGGGCTGCGGATCGCCGGAGTCGGAACGCAGCTGTACCGCATTCAGTGGAAATACACTCATTGACTTTAATGGAAACCTATTGACTCCGCCGCCGTGCCGGAGCCGTAACGCAGCCGTAACGCAGCCGGTGGAAATTGGGGGTTAGTGATCTCTGACGGATCCGTGACCGTCATGTTTCCTGCCGGAACCACATGCTGACGACGGGCCGTCACCGGGCGACCCGATGAAGGAGCCGGGACAGTGTGCACATATCGCCGGGATTATAATCATTCGGTCTATAGTGAACGCTACACACTACCGCGTTTTTCAAAGCAGAAGCAGAAGTGAAGTCCCGTCTCTTACCCGGCACAAAAAGCACACAGGCACGGAAGATCGCACCGTCTTTTTTCTTATTCGGAAACCTGTGGACTCAATGTCCTGACAGGCCATAATTCACAATCATTTACCACGACGATGATTAATTGAAATACAATAAGCACCGAAAACACAGTGAATCATGACCGCTCCAACTGAACACCAACCTATCTCTCACCCCTTTTCCACCAACAAGAACCGGGTGCTGGTTCAGAGCCAGAGCCAGAGCTGGTTCAGAGTTGGTTCGACTGACGAGCTTACTAAGAACCGGTTTGCCTTTCCACCGGCTAGAGAGCCACAACAGAGCCAGATCTTACGTCACTGTATACGTCTCATGTTGCCCAGCAACCGCTAGTGCGGTAGCGCCGAACACAAACACGCCAGGCTTGTTCGAGATGCATCGGCTTCTCGCAGATCGATCGCCGCATGACATCAAAGCACTGCGATAGCGATCTAAAAGCACAACACTCCCGCAGCTGATCGGTCCTCGCCGCTCCGATGCATCTCGAACAAGCCATCAACAATAACGGACGTTGCAATACTATGGATGCTCATGGGTTTACAAAAATACATCGGAATCCAACGCGTTCGTGCAGCTCGCCGTAACTTACATAGACGGATATTATAATCGAGCTGCTATTAGCTCGACTAGCTGCTATTTAAAAATGGCGGTCACAAGTTTCTATTCGTCTTGTTGGTCACGGTAACCCCACCCCCAGCCCCTGACGCAAGCGGTTCTTTCTTGGCTCCGTTCTAGACCCTGCAATGATTTGGTGCTACTTAAGAACCAGTTTTACTGGTTCGGAGCTGGTGCTTTGGCGGTGGAAAAACAAAGAACCGATTTGAAACTAGGCTCTGGCTCCGAACCAGCACCAACTCTGCCTTGGTGGAAAAGGGGTATCTGCACTCAGCACTGAGCGCGAACGCAGAGCCAAACGAGTACCTCATGTGACGTCATATGACGCGATGGTGAAAATAAGCGCTTTTTCAACACGGTCAAGGAAACGGTCACGTTTTCTATTGAATTTGCGCCCTTATGTCTTGCAAAACAATTTTTAATCCTGCATTTACTTTTCATATGGTATTTTCATACAAGGTTATATTAATACATTTTTTTTTTTAAAAACCTGCACCATGGGCTTTAACTATAACCATTGACTTCCATAGTATTTTTTTCTTCCTGCTATGGACTTTGGGCTTGTTTTTCTGTAAAGTCGCTTACAAATATTGATAGTCGCGGGTCGTGTTTTTTTGGGGCTTGTTTCTGAAGTGTAGTTGCTTATTTGGGCTTGTTCTCAGCTCCATAATAAGTTGTCAAGCAGATATTTTCTATATGTTATTTAAACGTAGGAGTTTGTCTTGCAGCTGTTCCCTCTGTCCCTCCCCTTTCCCCATACACACAGGAGTCAGTTTTCCCACCCACCTCCTGCTTATGTGCTAGTGCACGGGGGTCTATTCATAGACAGTGAGTCTATTAGAAGCATGTGGGTGGGAAAACTGACTCCTGTGTGTTTGGGGAAAGGGGACTGTGCACTGCATTCTGTACACTGTAAAGACGCCATTTCGGAAGATAGAAAATCAGCACTCGCTTCACATGTGACAGTAAGTTCGTTCATACTTTTCATTGCTGTAATATCGATAGAGTATTTGACGAACTCAAACTCAAACACATGATAAAGTGGAAAGTTGCTTTTGTAATATCTAGGCCTATACTTCACGACACGTCAACTGTAACACTCATAAAATGGCTGAAAATGGTTAAACTTGCTCTTACTTTTTTCTTTTAATTGGAGAATATTAGTTTAATGTTGAAATATTTGGTTGATTTTAAACTATTTAATTATTTTTATAATCTATATGTGCAGGGCTGCCAACGTTTGAGTTTAGCTTGGAGTGAGAATTATGGAGGGGGATTGGGGGGGGATGTATAAAAAATCTTGCATCACAATAGGTGTATTCCCAGCTAGCAGGGAACGTTCTCAGAACTTTGGCTAACATTCCCTACAAGTGTCCCACTGCGCAATGTGACGTCATTTGCATGTAATTTTTGGACGTCCAAATTCGGTCCATTGAAGGGGTTGTTTTGTGACGCCACGCGACATTTTTTTTCTGCGTGTTCTGCACGTCTAATGTTGACGTTCGTCGACAAAAGTTCGTTTGTGGAAATATGGAAGGAGACGGGGTCGGCTTGCTGTGGAACACACACACACACACACACACACACACACACACACACACACACACACACACACACATACACTGTTTAGTGTGTTTAGTCAGTGGGTTGGTTAATGTTTTAAAGAAAACATTTGAATGTAATGTTCAAAGAATGTTTTAAGGATGTTTTCTCATTTCAAATAATGCTTCTATAAGGTTAAGTGTAAACTAAGATATAACGTTTTAACTGCAACATTTTGAGGATGTTTTAGGAATGTTCCATAATAACAAAGGAGGAACATTATCAAATCAACGTTCGCAAAATGTTTTGAGGATATCATTGAGGCCTGAGGGTTGTTCCATAAAACAAGATTAGAAAATAAGCCAGGCTTATTTTGGTTAGTCAGACTTATTGTCTGTGAATTCTGTTTCATAAAGCAAACTTAAAATAGTTCAAACTCAGTTACCCTGGAAACTTATGCTGGGAAACTAGCCTGGTCCAGGGCAGGCTAACTGTCAGGCTAAGCCTGAGTTGATGCTTAACCAGAATACCGTTTTAACACTGACCCACTGGGAATGTGATGATATTACATCGGACTCTCTGGCATGCTGCCATTTTATTTCATGTAGGCCTAACCACTATCAGTCCAACAATGAAAACAAATGCACTTTAAAAATAAATGTAATTCGAACATACAAAAAGTGAAACAAATGTAAAGAAGTAATTGTAGGCCTATTTGTTTAGTTGTTGTGATTTTTGTAATGAATCAATTAGCCTAAATGTCTATAAATAGGGAGCTCCACCCGTGTAGGAGGACGCATAGTCATGGCGTGTCCTTTCATTGATGAGGTGGTGGATGAGGGAGCGATAATCATACGCAGGGCATTTCAAAGAGAGCGTACTTTCAGGGATAGGGCAGACCCGTTGGCTTTTTCTGACTACTACCTGCATTAGCGGTATAGATTCTCATGGGAAGGGATAGCATATATTTGCAGATTACTGAGCCCACACATCGCAAATAGCACACGGCGCAATAAAGCGCTCACAGTCCCGCAGACTGTGTGCATTGCACTTCGCTTTTTTGCCAGCGGAACATTTTTGTACACAGTTGGAGATGCAGAGAACATCAGCAAAGCATCGGTTTGCCGCTCTGTACGAATTGTGTACCTGTCTTTAAAATAATTACTCAATGTGTTCATCACCTTCCCTGGCCACAGAGCGATTCACAGTATTAAACAAGCCTTTTATGGAATCACTGGTCAGTTAAAATAAGAACTATATAGAAAATGGAAATATTTATTGTCTGTTAATGTAAGACATGGCAATTGACAGACAAACACTTAACTTTTGTAGCTTTCCCAAATGTTATCGGAGCTCTGGACTGCACCCACGTGCGCATGAAGCGCCCGTCTGGTCCGCATGAAGCAGACTTCGTTAATAGGAAATCATTACACAGCATCAATGTACAGGTACAGTCCCACTGAGATTATATTGTAGGCTAGAAGCGATTGTTCTTTACAATAAGCTGGGCACCTGTGTTCTATTCATTGCAAATGCATTAACAATTCTCTGTGTGTGTGTGTGTGTGTGTGTGTGTGTGTGTGTGTGTGTGTGTGTGTGTGTGTGTGTGTGTGTGTGTGTGTGTGTGTGTGTGTGTGTGTGTGTGTGTGTGTGTGTGTGTGTGTGTGTGTGTGTGTGTGTGTGTGTGTGTGTGTCCAGTGTAGTGACCTACATTTTTAATTATTTAGATGATTTGTGATGCAGACTGCATCATCACAAATGTAGAGGCAAAATGGCCTGGCTCAGTGCATGATTCCAGAATCTTTCGGGCCTCTTCTCTTTCCCACCAACTGGCACAAGGTATGTTAGTCACTTAACATATAGCAAAAACTACAGCTTTAAAAAACCTTCAAATTTTTTTTTTTATTCAGGTCAATTCTCAGGAGTTTTGCTGGGAGACAAGGGATATGCATGCCTGCCTTATCTCTTGACTCCCTATCAGGAGACGCAGACTGAGGCACAGCACAACTACAATATTGCCCATGCACGCACAAGAGCTCGTATAGAGATGGCATTTGGGCTCATCAAGTCAAGGTTCCAGTGCCTGAATTACCTCAGAGTGATTCCACAAAGGGCATGTGACATTGTAGTTGCATGTGTTGTGCTACATAACATTGCCTGCCTGAGGAGAGAGAGGCAACCAAGGATGGTTGTAGAGCAAGACTGGGACATTGAAGGCATTTTTGATGACAATGAAATAGGCAGGGTTATAAGAGACAGTTATGCCAATAATTATTTTAGTTAATACTGTCCAAACCATGTTAAAGGTTTTCACTTTCCCCTTAATTTACCAGACACACAAGTCATATTTTTTATTTTTTTATTTTATTTAGGTTGAAGCTGCCTGTTGGGGGTGAAAACATACAATTAAATGTGGTCAAAAAACAAAAAGGTCATGTGTCATTGTTTTAAATATGGCAGTTCTACTTGCATTTTTCTCAAGCTGTTGGATTTCCAGCTCCAACTTTCTCATCTTGAGTTTTTTATATTGGATGTCAGTATCTATGGCCTCCATTTGTTTCAGGAGATACCTTTTGTAGACTCCCTTTATATTCTGGGTCTTGTAGGAACAGAAATTTATTTTATTTTTTTCAATTTGATCTAGTGCTCTTGGCACTTTTTTGTAATTTCTTAATACTCACTTGGTCACATGTCGTCCCAGACTGAGAGGGCTCTAGAAGGGTGTCAACATCCTGTTGCCAATAATGGAAATACACACAATTTAGCACCTCACAGGTAGGCTATTAAAAATATAATGTGCAAATCTGTGCCTACCTCAGGCCTCCTTGAACATACTGACACAGCTTCATCATTCTCCTCAACTGTAGATGGGCCTTCAACCTAAAACCATTAATTAAACTTGGTTTAATAAATCACCACTTGACAAATCAGTGCTTTAAACTCATACTGTCATACTCACAGGGTTCAGCATGATGTCTGGTGGATCCATTTGGCATCACTATAAAACAAAAATATTTAGTTAGGAATGGAAGAATAAAAATAAATAAAATAAACAAAATACCTTTTAAGTAGTGATCTCTTATACTAGATGGAATGGATCCAGATGCTGTTCCCCCCTCTATTCCCTCAATGACAGGCCTCCCTTTATTCAGGTCTAATGCCAGCTCCTCTGCAGGAGTAAAGTTGGCTGTTGGTGGCCCTCCCCCAGTGCCAGCAACCTCACTCTTCTTTTTGGCAGCTGCAATTATTAAACATCATGAGACTGGACAGTTGTACATCAAGCTGGCTATTCTGAACAATATTTTTATATTTTATTTTCACCTGCTGCCATGTTCTTTTTTCTTCACTTAATTTGCTGCTGTAAAAGTTACACACACACACACACACACACACACACACACACACACACACACACACACACACACACACACTTAATTTAACTTGAATAAAATATATAAAAATATAGTAAAATAATAATAAAAGTAAAATAAAATATAGTAATGTAGGCCTACATTAATTGCTACTTACGCATTGAGACGATCAGCAATTTCCTGCCAGCCTTTTTCTCTCGTTTTATTAATTGCTGCCGTATTTCCTTTTTTTGTAATCATGTGTTTAAATTCTTCGTAAGATTCGAGAAGTAATTGCTGCTCAGTTGCCGTGAACATCGCTGCTCTCTCTTTCCCTTTAGTTGCCATGTTAAATTGATGAATCTATGCTCCACCATCAGGGCTTCTTAAGAATAGCGTGCACGCGCAATTATCTAGACTAGATAAACCTGGTTCAAATTAGTGAGATTGCGTGAACTTGAATTACCTTTTATGAAACCGCCTTAAGCCCCAACTGATTTGTTAGGTTAATTCAAGTCGGGTTTTGGAGCTTAATCCCCGCTTTTCTTAGCTTCTTTTATGAAACAACCCCCTGAGATGACAGAATGTATTTTATAAAACGTTCTTGTAATGTGACGTGTTAACAAAGCAAGAACATTTTAAATGTTACATTTTGAGGATGTTTTTAGAGAATGTTATCTACACAGCAAGATAACTCTTGGGAGTTTATTTGACTCCACACTCAAAGGGTTAAAGTGTTAAAATATGAGTGTTAAAGCTAGCTGGCAACAAAGGATTCCATTCATTAAGCTAAGCTAAGCTAAGCTAAGCTAAGCTAAGCCAGCGCCGACCCTGTCAAACTAAAACAATGCATGCACTGAGACAAAAATGCATTTGCCCTCCTATCTAAATGTAGGAAAGAAGGTGAATAAGCCCTATTTCAAAAAACGGTGGAGTGTTGCTTTGCTTAATGCCAGACGCCTAAACGGATTGTGTAAAACACCTGCTAGAGTTCAGCAGTGTCATTAAAGTGAAGGTGAATCCAGTGTTTAAACGAGGATGCTGTGTTTGAAAGTGTGGCCGACATTTTGCTCTACAAACCAACATTATTTACAGTAACTGGAGAAAAACTGTTAATGTTATTAAGTGAATGAAATGCCATAAATAAAATTTGTCAAAATTAATTTGTGTTTTGTGCATGTTTTCTGTTTTCCACATACAGGTCTGAAAAGTCTCATAAAGGAGGAAGATATGGAGCAAACTTCCTGTAAAATGAGTGTGTGTGAAGAGAGAGAGGAGGAGGCGTCTGTTCACACTCAGAGAGCAGCATCTCCAGGATTCAGCTGTGTGTCTATGAAGAGTAACAACTCCATGATGAATCCCCCTAATCTCAGTGATGGACCATCTTCAGGATTCAGCTGTGTGTCTATGAAGAGTAACAACTCCATGCTTGTTCCCCCTGTGTTCAGTGATAGACCTGCTGTGACCTCTGACCCTGTGTGAGTATCATGAAGTTCAGGGCCGGTCCATATTCTGCTGGCGCCCTAGACGAGATATATTATATTATATTATATTATATTATATTATATTATATTATATTATATTATATTATATTATATTATATTATATTATATTATATTCGTTGCCCCTAAAAACTACAATACTGGCAATAACACACACTAACAGAAGTGTGTGTATGGGTGCACAAATAGTTGTTAAAATAAAGGGTAAAAAGGCTATATAATATATGTATCTAAATTGAATATATTTATAGATGATGGTCTTGGAATCCAGATAACTAGTTAGCCTCATTGGCCTCTTACCTGGCGATCCTATTCTTAAACATAGACTGGAAAATTACATATCCAAACTTAAATGGATGCTGAACTTAATGTGCTGCTTTACATTTATTTTTATTTTCTATTAATATAAAACCTGTGCCTGGTCACCCTAAAACAGCAAGTCAAAGCAGTAAATCCAACCAAGTTGTCTTTCAAATTTGTCTCAAACTATTAATATGCTCTGAGAGTTTTAGGCGCAGTAGCCAATATGGCCGCTAGGTGACATTCAAACTCCATTTGGTGATTTAAAAACTTGAGTTTTAATTTCCCACTAGTGGTCCGTTCCAGTTGAAATATTCTAAAGTAACTCTTCAAAATATTACATAAACATCAATGACTGACACAAATAGTAGTTATGATTCTTACTCCTCAATAAAAAATAACTATATCTGACAAAAATAAACAACATTGAAAGTCAGCGAATTTACTAATTCACCGCTAATAAATGCACGTTTAATTTTACACTATTTTACTTTAATACATATATTTAATGCTCTGTATGTAATTATAATTTAGAAATGATACTTTTGTGTGCAGAGGGTTTATAGAATGTTTCTAATTGTATTATTAGGGCTGCTTGATTATGGCAAAAATCATAATCATGATTATTTTGCTCAATATTGAAATCACGGTTATTTAACATGATTATAGGTGGGTGATATGATCAAAGTCTTTTTTCATGATATGAGTCATTTTAAATGTTAGTGAAATTTCACAATTATCAATACTTCAGAAAAAACTAATACAAGGTTAATTATTGTAAGTCAGTGGTTCTCAGACTGGGGGCGGCACAGAACTGAACTATTGAACAGTTATTGAACTGAACTGAATTGAATCAACATTGAACTGACTTGAGCTGAAAACAACACTATGTTTAGTTGTTCTGCTTAATACTGTTGCTGAACTGAGCTCTTCATAACTGGTAAACTGCTCTGTTATTGAACAACAAACCCACTAAACTCAGAAACCATTGAACAGCATTAATGGTTTCATTCTGCTCAACGTTTAATTAGTAAACTTTACACAGTTATATTATTTTCATTTCTATAAGAAAACATGTCAAACTCAGAGTGTGCTTGTGAGGGCCGTAACCAGTTAAACTATCAGATGCCTGCTGAAAATCATCTGTATGACCTCTGACATTAAAGCTTTGGACTAGGAAGGTCAGTTCGACTAAAGGAGAAACGGCAATTGGAAAATATTTGCAAAATTCTCCAATAAGAAGTTGTCACTCCTAAAAACCAACATCAGAGGTTCTCAAACTTCTCAGACAAATTACTGTCTACCAAATCCAAACATATTCAATTATATTTCAGCATAAAGCAAATATTACTCTTGATCCGCCACTCTTTTTCTCTGCAAAAAGCAAAATCGAGGTTACGGTGAGGCACTTTACAAGTGAAGTGTTTTTTTGTTTTTTTTTGTTTTTTTGTAAAGAAAAGAGTGAAGAGTATAAATGCATTTTTGTGGTAATGAACATTATCTCACCAATGGTGATTGAACTTCAATTTTATTGAACCCAGAATTTTCCTTTAAGCAACATGCGCAAGTCATGTCAAGTTTATAGTTACACTTTATTTCAACGGTCCACTTTATGACGCTTTTCCACTGCATGAAATACGGCTCAGTACGGCCCACTTTTGGGGGGTTTCCACTGTCCTCGGTTGAGGTTCCAAGCGACCCGTACCGAGACTAAAATGTGACGTGTAAACACTGCAGATCATTAATTTGGTCAGAGAGGATCTTCACTGCAGCGTCATTGAATTTGCGACACGACACACCAAACCCGCCAGATTTAAATATCAGCAACAGCCACCGCAGGATCATTTGTCCTCACAACCTTTTTAAATGACTTGCTTTAAACGACTTGCTTTAAACGACCGTCGCACACAACCTGAAAAAAGAAATGTCTGTTTCGTGGTCAGTAGACGAGGTGGCGGCACAACTAATGATCAGTCTATAATCCCACCCATAGGCACTTGATTTATGTTTCTGCCGGTGCCCACACTCCATACACAAAAAGTGGTGAGGACATGTTCCACCCGCAAGTTACGCCTATAGGTGTTCTTATAAGATATTTACTGTCAGATGTGTGTCTGCTATATGTACTGACTGCATATGTGCATCATAGTTTTGCATAATTTATTTATATTAACATAAAATGTGGACAGTCTGATTCAGCCATGGCAAACTAAGTATTGTGGTCACTACCAAAACATTACTGTCACTACCAAAAATGTGCAGTCACTACCGTAACATGGGATGTTTTGTCAAAAATAAAGTATATTGAATTATCAACTAAGATGTTATGATAGTGTTTGGTTCAATGCATATTCAAACTAATGAATCCTTAACTTTGAAATCAGTACGATAAACTTTATGCCTTCTACAAAGAAAGATTGGGTTCAAAATACAACAAATCTCATAAATTACACTTAAAGCGGGGCTCAGTAGTTTCGGGATTTCTTCGCTGTATTCTCGCTTTTTGCTCGCAGGTTTCTCTCTAGAGCTCCCCCCACAGCTTCGGAATAGATATTTGACAACACTGTTGTAAAACTTCGTTGGCGATTCTCAGACACCAGAGGCTAGTAGATCAACAACATCAAAGCAGATGGGACATTCTTTAAAACGTCTTCTTCATTCGGGTTCGAACAGCGTGAGGGAGCGCAATAATGACAGCATTTTAACAGATTTCTTTTGGCCGTAAAGCAGTTGTTTACATCGCAAGACCTGATTTCACGCAATACTTCCTGACGCGGCGCCCGCCGGCCCGCTCAAAGTTGCAAGTGCGTATTTTCCGCTCACGGGCACCAGGGGAGTGCGAAACGACCACCATTCAACCCGAAATAAGTAATATAACCATTCAATTGACTCCGAAGCTGTTCAGTTAAGCTAAAAAAAAGTTACTTAGATCACCTTTAAAATATATATATATATATATATTTAGAAGGTAGATGTAAACAAAATCTTAATAGGTCATTATAAGCCTTCTTAATAAATTATTTAATATTGTGTTTCGGTAGTGACAAATTTGGGGAGAAGGAAAATATTCCAGCATTTTCTGAAAATACAATATGAGAATTAACTGCACAATTACTAGAGAAGCGTACCTTGGATATTATACAATTTGCATACATGCAAAATTTGTGGGAAAAAACAAAAATTTCAAGATGTTTCCAACTCTGACTTTGCACCAGTTCTGTAGAATGGCCCATGTATGAGGCGGCAATAACCTTTAAGCCTTTTACC
This sequence comes from Leucaspius delineatus, assembly GCA_023718395.1. Lineage (NCBI taxonomy): Eukaryota > Metazoa > Chordata > Actinopteri > Cypriniformes > Leuciscidae > Leucaspius > Leucaspius delineatus. The sequence continues at coordinate 55,402,480 of CM043356.1, forward strand.
CCCGACTATCCAGAGTATGGGTAAAAACTCATCAGGATGGGGCAAAAGACCCCCAGTATTGATACAAATACTTTAGCAGTAAAGTAATGTATTTTGCATAATATCTAAGTTAGTACTTGTTCAAAACAATCACTTTAGTTCTGTTTATTTTAATAAATAAACGAAATGCAGTTTTGTTTAATAATATACTGTCATTAAAATTAAACTGTTAATTATAAAAACACAGAATAAATATTTAAAAACTAAAGATTCTGAAAGCTTTGAAGGATATCCCATAAAAAAATTATATTGGGTTTACAGTAGTAACAATAATTGTGATATTTTATTATATGATTAATATATATATTTTTTTTTAAATATAATGGTTTCATTATAAATATGATGATTATCTCCAAGTTGGACACCCAATTTAATACGCTATTTAAACCATGGCATGTCAACAAATGGGTAAGCCAACTGTTGATTATCATGTTAATTTTGCCTTTAGCTTCAACAGCAAACTTTACATATTCTTCAGAATAACTGTTGATTTAAAGGGGTCATATAATGCCATTTTTGTACAAGCTAATATGATTCTTTAGGGTCTAAATGAAAAGTTTGTAATATACTTTAATTAAAAATTCTCATTAGTATTGTAAGAAAACACTCATTTTACCTGGTCAAAAACAGCTCTGTTTTCAGCACGCCGTTTAAGTGCATGTGTCTTTAAATGATAATGAGCTTTGCTCACCCCGCCCCTCTGTTCTGTGGGCGTTTTGACACAACACATGTGGAGTGTTGCCTTGACAACAGTTGAGGGTATATTTTGAAGAATGGCAGTGGGAGATTATTTTATTATTTTAGAATGTTTCCTATTCGCCTATTTTTCAGGGGTGTTTTTTTATGCAGTGTTAGGTACAACTGTCAGGGCTGAAGCACTGACATGAGGTCACGGCAGGAATTTTTCTAACAGTAGTTGAAAGACACCTAAGAATTTTGTATTACCATTCATCATCATGCAGGTTTTTTTTTTACATTACTTCTTAATCAGTAACAGACACCGTTAGTAATTAGACGAGATCTGTGGTGACGTCACAATCGTACTGCATTGTGGGACATATAGGTGCCTGAAGTGTACATTTGAAGCAGACTCGCTCCCTCGGTCAAAATCGAGGGAACGAGGGTCTGTCCATATAAACTTCCCTCGTCCACTTCACTAAGTGGAACGCACCTCAAAATGGCGGCAGGGATTCCCCCGAGGGAAAGTGCTTAGGGAAGTTTGCAAGTGCATGTCTAAAAGTGGACTGGAACGCAGCACAGGAAATCCCTGTCCCTGTAGCTGAATAAACAGAAGATTGAAACGCTTTGATTAAACATGACTTCTAAATACACCACTGCCTTATTCTGTGTAAGAAGGCACATCATCTCACAGAAGGAGGAGCTCAGCTGTCGTTATGAAGTGAGTTTGTTGTAAATGCATCTTATTAAATTTTAAAGTTATTAAAAAGAGGTTCATAAATGCTTCTCATGTTTTGGAAAGATGTTTGACGCGTGTTTTTTTTTTTTTCAAATGCACGTTATAAGTTACTCAAACTCGCGGTGCTTTCAAATGGAGCAGCGTTTACAGAGCCGTACATAAATGCCCTATTCGGACGGGACTAGTTTTCTAACCGACGTTTGAGTTACAATTCTTATCAACCTAACATTACGTCTGTGATTTCATGTACGGATCCGGACGGGACTAACATCTCCGTGTTTATTACCGAGGTAGGAGTGTCTGTGTTCTACATGTGGGCACTGCAGAAGATCAAGAATGTATTTGAAAAGTATGAAATTAAGTAGGCTACTTTTAAAATTAAGCACTTTGAAAATAAACTAAAACGTCCAGAACGTATTTTGTGTTTTGTAAACATTTTATAAAAATTGTAGTATAAAAAAACTAAACATACATTTATCATCATGAATTTATAGAACTGGGTTCTTATAATAAACCCACTGGAATAAAACGTATTAACTTATATAATTACACGTTATGTAATTAAACAGAAATGAAAGTAATCTTACTATACCTGACACTGATATTACAGAAGCCAGTCTTAAGTTTTTGTGATTTGGCTCTTCTTCTTGATTTAATTTTTTTATTTCTTCTCAGTGTACCGAACACATCTACATCCATTATTGGTGCGCAAAAAGCAGAAACTTGAATACCGGCGCGATAGCGAGAGATTGAACGGTAGTTCACGTTGACCAAAACACGCAAGAAAAAGCGTTTTGGAAAAAAACATTTTCGGCAATCACAGACATTCACATTCGGACGGGATTAGATTTCTCTGAGGACCGCCGAGTTTGACGAAAAACAGTTGGTAATTTTTTGGTAAAGCCTTTGCGATTTTAAAATCACGATAAGCGATCTCGATTTAAGTGCGATTACATGTAAATTGCGATTAATCGTGCAGCCCTAAACAAGAACACGTTGTTCATTATAAACGTGTGATTATGAATTATATTGAGAATGTCGTACATAGAAAACATGCCGTAATGTACCCTGAGTGTAAACCTTAGCCGCATTGATCGTGAAGCGTGCAGCAAGCGATTTGCAAAGATTAAAGATTAATATAAAGATTAATATAAAGGTTAATAAAACGTTACACTCACTTCTTCTGCTGGTGCAGCAGGAACACGAATAGTTGGTACCGATCCTTTTTTCAGGAGCAGCTTCTTAGCAAAACCAGCTTTACTGACCCTCGTTTGTAAAGCAGTCTGGTGCAAAAAAAAAAAAATGATTCGCGCAAAACATGAAAGCATTGCTGTTGATCGTGGGGAATATTCCCTTTGAAAACAAAACTCAGCCACTGAGTTCAGAGACAGCTCGCTCACCAGCGAGGGCGGGTCTGTGTTGAAATGCTGCTGTCAATTAACAATCGTGGGAGGGGTGTCCGACCGTATGACGAACGGCTTGATTTGAGACGGGAAAACATATAAGGAGATTAAGAAAAGACCGCTGGATGGATTTTTATCATTTTATGATGGTTGTGTACAGGCACTGCCAACACACATTTCAGTACAATCAACTTGTAAAAGTGCATGTACCATTATATGACCCCTTTAAGTATCATCTGTCGCCATTTACAAGTAAATCAATTATATGTCATCATTTCACATGAACACTGCTTTTTCTTCATGTCAGTGTTTCTGTGATATTTTAAAATAATGGTTTCTGGTAAGTCTGGTCAAGAATTTTAGCCGCCTTTCTCTTTTATTCGAACATTTTGACTACTGAAATATTGATGTCTCGTTGATATCTTTTAATATGCAGGTCATTATCTGCCCCCAAATGCCTGATGTGCATAATTCATTAACAGTTTGCTGGCAACATGGGTAAATAAAATCTGTGCGAGAACTTGCGAGGATCTCCATATGTGATATTAGGAAGACAGTTTCTACATGTGGTATGATTTTTATATTTATTTTAACAGAGGTTTTTGTGTCTCTGTTCATCTTAATGTGTTTTCAGTGGTGTGAGAGCTGATCAGATCAGAGATGTGTCATGTCAGACCAGCACATCCTCCTCCTGTCAGAAAAACATCAGTCATCATGACCCAGAAGCAGCCCTGCAGCTCGATTCTCACCAGCCAGTGCATGATGATCTGCAGAGAGTCAAAGACCAGCACAAAACCAGCATGAAGAACAAGTATGAGAGCTTATTTGAGGGCATCAAACTACAAGAGAATCAGACCCTCCTGAACAGGATTTACACACAGCTGTACATCATAGAGGGAGAGAGTGAAGGAGTGAATGAAGAACATGAGGTGCTACAGATGGAGAAAAGTTACAAGACCCTCCAAGACACTCCAATCAACTGCAATGACATCTTTGATCCTTCACCTGAACTAGGATATGAGGAGAAGAGAAGAGACAAGAAAGACAAAATCAAGACTGTTCTTACTAAAGGCATCGCTGGAATTGGAAAAACCGTCTCTGTGCAGAAGTTCATTCTGGACTGGGCCGAGGGAAAAGCCAATCAGGGTGTAGATTTCATGTTTGTTCTTCCATTTAGAGAGCTGAACTTGATTAAAGATCATCAGTACAGTCTTCACAGACTTCTGCTGGGCTTTCATCATGAACTTCAAGATCTGGACCCAAAGATTTATGATGAATGTACAGTTGTGTTCATCTTTGATGGTCTGGATGAAAGCAGAATTACACTGATGTTTTCAGACATTGAGAAAGTTTCTGATGTGACTGAGTCTTCATCAGTGGGTGTGTTGATGTCAAACCTCATGAAAGGAGATCTGCTTCCCTCTGCACTCATCTGGATCACCACCAGACCAGCAGCAGCCAATCAGATCCCCTCCAAATACATCAACCGTGTGACAGAAATTCAGGGATTCAATGACCCTCAGAAGGAGGAATATTTCAGGAAGAGAATCAGTGATGAGGATCAAGCCAGCAGAATCATCTCACACATCAGAAGAGCAAGAAGCCTCCACATCATGTGTCACATACCCGTCTTCTGCTGGATCTCAGCCACTGTGCTTCAAAACATCCTGAAACAAGATCTCAGTGCAGAAATCCCTCAAACTCTGACTGAAATGTACATACACTTCCTCCTCATTCAGACTAGCATGAGGAACCAGAAGTATGAAGAGAGAGATCCAGAGAAACTCCTGCAGTCCAACAGAGGAGTGATTGTGAAACTTGCTGAACTGGCTTTCAATCAGCTGATGAAGGGCAATGTGATGTTTTATAAGGAGGACCTGATTGAGAGCGGCATAGACGTCACTGACGCCTCAGTGTATTCTGGGATTTGCACTGAGATCTTTAGGGAGGAATCTGTGATTTATCACAGGAAGGTTTACAGCTTTGTACATCTGAGCTTTCAGGAGTTTTTTGCAGCACTGTATGTGTTTCTCTGCTATTTACACAAGAACAGTGAAGTTATGAAAATATTCCTGCCAGAAACGTTCCTGACAGGAAAGTCCAGAACTCGATCTGGAAAGGTCAGAAGTTGGTGTAAGAATGTTTCCAGAACTTTCAAGTTGCTCTCAAGTAAGACTGTCCTGACAGGAAAGTCCAGATCTGAGTGTGAGATTGTTTCTCTGGATGTGTTTCTGAAGGGAGCAATGAATAAAGCCTTGAAGAGTAAAAAAGGACACCTGGATCTTTTCCTTCGATTCCTTCATGGCATCTCGCTGGAGTCCAATCAGAGACTCTTACAGGATCTGCTGATTCACACAGAAAACAACCCAGAGAGCACCAAGAAAATAATCCAAAACCTTAAAATACACGAAAACACAGAAAGTCCAGAAGACAATGTCAGCCCTGAAAGATGGATGAATCTGTGTCACTGCTTGATTGAGATGAAGGATAGTTCTCTTGTTGACGAAATGCAGGCATTTTTACAATCTGGAACAAATAACCAAAACCTTACTCTTGCACAATGTTCAACTTTGGCAAACATGATCCTGATGTCAGAAAAGGTGATGGATGAGTTTGACCTTAAAAACATCAGATCATCACAAGAGGGTCGAAGGAGACTGTTACCTGCTCTGAGGAACTGCAGAAAAGCTCTGTGAGTGTGAAAATATGAACATAATATCAACTGATTTGAAATATGAACATAATATTTATTTATTATTAATATTTATTTATTAACATAATATTTATTTATTTATTTATTTATTATGTAGGCTAATAGTTTAGCTAAATGCACTTTAATGACTTTTTTATTTACATAAATTTGAAGTGTCTACAGATTGAAATATTTAAAAATAATTATTTTAATTTGTAATTATAATCAAAATGCAAGTAATTACATTTCTGAAGTTTTAAAAGCTGAATATCTTTTCAACCAATGAATTTACATGACTTTTCCATTGTTCATAATTTGCTGGATAAGGATTTAGCTTTTTTAGAAAAATATATTCATTTTCCTGGTCTAGAAATCAAACTTTTAAAATTAGGCTACCTCTTATATCTAGTTACGTATGGAAGGCATTTTCTGCCAAATTTAAATAAATAAATTAAATGATTAAAATTAAAATTAAAACCAAATTAACGATTTCATTACAGAAAACTGTACGCAAAATATGTGACAAAATTGAGAATTAAAATTAAATGATTTCATTTTCACTGTGACAGTGCATCATCCCTGTCAAATTGAAAAATAAAATGCAATTGGTGATTTCACATTTCATTTTCACTACAGTCTCGAGGCAAGACTGCCAATATTAAAATAAAAAGCCAAACGTGAAAAAGAAACTACAAATCCAGTTTTTACATGCTCTTACAGCTCTAATGCTCACGCAATAATAGTGACACAATTCAAATTCATATGTAAATTTTAGTTGTCATTTTAATTCCTCTTTTATTTCACAGCATTCATTTTCATTTTCAACGACAACCTGCATGCAAATTCTGTTAATAAGTGGGTGTGGCTTATTCAAGTAACGGCGCTAGAGACACGCCTTTTGTAAAGCGAAATCGCTGACGTTCCGTGTGCATGAGTGAATGTGTAAAACGAAATTATTTAAATGTGATTATATTGTAATCGAGACGAGGAGATATGGCGAAATCTGTTAGTGAGCTTTTGCGGGAAGCTGCCGCAGCATAGTGGAAACAACCAGCCTGACCAGCTTGCGTCAAACCCTCTGCGCACTGCAGTTCCTCGGCCTGAGTCACGGGCATCTTCAGTTGCGATGAAGTTCATTCATGTCTTATGCTGCGTTCACACCAAACGTGAAAATGCGTCTGGCGCGAGTGATTTCAATGTTAAGTCGATGGTAAGACGCGTTTACACACGTCTGGAGGTCTTGCGGCGCGATTCATAAACGCCTGGTCGGGCGTCTGATTGCACACTGACACGTCAAAAGCGTGCGTTTCGACCGCCAAACGTATGGAACGCCAAATGGGTCAAATTTCGCCACTAACGAAATGCCTTTCATTCTCAAAACGCCGGTGTTTACGGCGTTTAAGACGAAAAGACGCCGCAAAGTACGGCGTTCTGTGGTACAAACGCCGCAAATTACGCCGTTTGCAAAGCAAAATCGCCGTCATTATCGGCGTTTTTTTGATCCAGCCAATGACGCCGTTTCTGACGCCGTAGGCCATCCATAATACGCCGTAATTTGCGGCGCTTCTGTCTGGCAAAGACGGCGTAAAAAGCGGCGTTTTGTATAATATTATAATCAGCCCCTCCCTTTTCTTCAAAGTTCAGCCCATCTAATGAAGCAAATGGACAGACATATGTAGTAGATTGTCGATCTGAATGATCGGTTCTGTTTTTCTAACGTTGCTAGTGTTTGGACTTTTATCGTGTCATATTTTTTATTTCTTCATTGGGCACGTGTATCCTTCTTTTTCCTTTATCATATGTGGGTATGATTTTAACCTCTGTTTACATTCATGTCTGTAAAATACATTAGATTTCCCAGCAATCTTACTACGTTCAATAGGGCATTGGCCTGCGTGCACAGGCAGCGGTATCATTTTGCTCTTAATGACAGGGGTTCGGATCCAAGGTCCGACCGTATTGTTTTCGTTTCGTTTCTTTTGTATTGGTCTGTCTTTTAAATTTCGGAAGACTACCCAATAGCTGACAACTGATCGAGTAGCAGGCGGTAGGCTACTTATTACAGAAATGACAGCTTGTATGAGGATGTGTAGCAACTGTTTTAAGCCCGCTTACAGTGGCTGCTGTGTTCACGATATAGTCCATTTCGCTTTTTAAGACCATAAAGCTCTTTTAGCAGTTCCCAGGATAGTCCACGAAAGGAGGTAGAGCCTTCCTAAACTATTGAACTATTAAAACAAGAGATGACTCCAGCCCAAGCGAGGCCGACCGCTGCTCTTGACCATCATACAAGACTGCAATATATTTCACATATCAATTATTTATTATCACGCTGCCATTGCCGTAAAATGGACATTAATATTGCTAACAGTGAATAATATATTTTGTACTAACTTAACAGTTCATTCTGATGTCATACAATATAACGATTATAAGATTATAATTTTTTTTTTTTTTTTTTTTTGGTAACACTAAATTATTAATTTTCTGTATCAGAATCAGAATTTCTGGCGTTATTTTTAAGGGACCATTGTGGAAAAGGGGGCTAGAGATGGGAAATGTAATGGTCATTTTTTGCCACTATTAAAACAAGATGAAACATTGATTAAAATTAAGATAAAAATCATACAAAACGAAATTCACTTTAAATAAAGTGAATTTCGTTTTGTATGATTTGTATCTTAATCTAAAAAATGCTGGGTTGTTTTAACCCAATGTTGGGTCAAATATGGACAAACCCAGCCGTTGGGTTACATTTTTAAAGTAACCAATGCAATTTGTCCATTTTTAAATTGCATTTTTGTCCATTTTTGATTTTGTCCACAATGCAATTTGTCCATTTTTAAACTGCATTTTTTAACCCAACGTTGGGTTAGTCCATATTTGACCCAACATTCGGTTAAAACAACCCAGCATTTTTTAGAGTCTTGGCAAAAAATGACGATTACATTTTCCATCTCTAGCCCCCTTTTCCACAATGGTCCCTTAAAAATAACACCAGAAATTCTGATTCTGATACAGAAAATTCAGAAAATTAACGGAAAATTCGAATTTTCCTTAACCCTAAAACACAACACAATACAATACAATGCTTCAGTAAAAAATACATGGGAAAACTGTAAGAAATATCTTCTCGTATTATAGCCTAATACATGCTATTTTTTTGGACTGTAAATAATAAAGAGTTGTGAGATGTCTGTATTTCCATAATGGCTAATGCTAATTATTGTATTACGTTTTTCTTTTAAATGTGTATTTAAAAAAAAATAAAAAATTGTAGCCTATTGTATTTTTCTAAAATAAAATCTTGGATTTAATTGTTTCAGTCAAACTTGGACTCAGCACTTTTGGAATTGCCTATTTACTGGAGTAATTAAAAACTTGTTTTTAAAAAAAGAGTAAAAAAAAAGTGTTTTTTTTATTAGTCTTATTTAAATACCTTGAAGCAGCGGGATCTGCGGAGTGCGGACGTCTCGTTCAAGCCATACAAAAATAAAAAAAAGTCTGGTCTGGTCATATAGTGATGTGGACCATCTCTGCAGTTCAGCACTCTATAGCCTAGTCGAGTCGCACCATGTTTATTTATACCACTTTATACAATACAGCATATTGCTTTAAAGCCACAAATATCATAACTTCCTAGAGGCTTGCTGTAATAGAGACATGCAAGACATTCATTAAAAGCAGAAAGACATGCTGTTTCGGCCCCAAAGGCCGCGGAAACATGGTTCGTTTGTTACTCACTTTAATCCAAACCCGATGTTCTTGGTTTGATTCTTTTTTTATTAAATCCAGGCCATTTTTTGATGAAACGTTGAATAAAATTAAGATACAAATCATACAAAACGAAATTCTGTAATAAAGTCTGTCTACAAAACAAAACTTAATGAAGTGGTTAAAATCTTCATGTGTCCCGTCATATTGCGCATGGAGTAGGCTAGGCCTATAGCTCTTACTCATGCTGTTCACTATTCATAATCAACAACATAAATGAAATAAAATAACAATAGCCTATTATAATATTTAAACATAAATGTGAAACTGGCAAAGAGCGGATATTGAGAGGGGAGTCACGGTGAAAAGTAACTTGAAACTTGCTTTTTTAAATGGGAAGCGCGTTTTGGTTCACCCTCCGCCTATCAGGAAATTCATATGCTACACAAAACGAAACTTTGAAACATTATATTTATAAATGACTATCACTTGGAGAATAGCCGCCTTCGATGGTGAGTAGCCTACTGTACAGTGAATGTTTTTGTTACACATCAATAGGCTACAGAATAGGGCTGCACAATATTGAAGAAAAATGCGATAACTCATTAAATAATGCGATATTCGATATGCCATATGATAATCCTTAAAATGTGTAACATAAATTATCTTTAAAATATATTTAAAATGATATAACCCATGTACGTGTTTCACATTCTTTTTGTGACAAGAAAACATCCCTACAACTAGTGAACAGTGTTTTACTGTAGCATAAGAAGTGTTATTTTAACATCAGTGTAAACCACGGGGTTTAGGGGTTCAAGTTATCCTACATTAGGGTTATTTAACAACAGAAACTGAATAATCAAATATAAAAAAAAAAAAAAAACATTAGTTTCACTGTTTGAATTAAATATAGGCATACCGGTATACTGATTCTTATTAAAGCTACAACAGTTATTCAGCCAAGAGCGAGTGATTTTATCTTCGTCTTTGGCTCATGACCCCAAACATTGGGTTAAAACAAACAATACGGTCGGACCTTGGATCCGAACCCCTGTCATTAAGAGCAAAATGATACCCCTGCCTGTGCACGCAGGCCAATGCCCTATTGAACGTAGTAAGATTGCTGGGAAATCTAATGTATTTTACAGACATGAATGTAAACAGAGGCTAAAATCATACCCACATATGATAAAGGAAAAAGAAGGATACACGCGCCCAATGAAGAAATAAAAAATATGACACGATAAAAGTCCAAACACTAGCAACGTTAGAAAAACAGAACCGATCATTCAGATCGACAATCTACTACATATGTCTGTCCATTTGCTTCATTAGATGGGCTGAACTTTGAAGAAAAGGGAGGGGCTGATTACAAAACGCCGCTTTTTACGCCGTCTTTGCCAGACAGAAGCGCCGCAAATTACGGCGTATTATGGATGGCCTACGGCGTCAGAAACGGCGTCATTGGCTGGATCAAAAAAACGCCGATAATGACGGCGATTTTGCTTTGCAAACGGCGTAATTTGCGGCGTTTGTACCACAGAACGCCGTACTTTGCGGCGTCTTTTCGTCTTAAACGCCGTAAACACCGGCGTTTTGAGAATGAAAGGCGTTTCGTTAGTGGCGAAATTTGACCCATTTGGCGTTCCATACATTAGAGGTTCCATACTTTGGGGTCACCGAAAACGCGCGTTTTTTGACGCGCGTTTATAATAACAAAAATGGGCGTTGAAACCGTGTGTTTTGACTAGGACAAAACGCACACTTTTGACGTGTAAACAGATAACCCAAACAGGCAGTACAAACGTGTGTGAAGTTTCCAACCAGGCGAAAAGGACGCGTGAAATACAAGTTAAAATCAGTTTGAACGGGTCAGTGTCATTGGCTGCTGAAGGCTTGGGTCTAACCATTTCTGTGGGCTTAGGGGGGTTTAGCTACTGTTCATAGACTAGGCTACCACCATTTAACATGTCATAGATCAGGTTATTCAGCCTATCTATTTTGTCCTTTTTTGTAGAACTTATAGAAATAATATATTTAAATTGCAGTTTTATCAAAATTTAGATAAAAATAAAATTACCTTGTTTTTCTTCGCTCATGCCTTTGTCCCTATGTGGTTTAGGTCTCTTGTATTATCATTAAACCCAAGCAAAACAGCATGGAATTATCAATGGCAAATTTTACAGAGGAGGGGATTATAATTGGTGAGTTATTATAATCCAATAGTTATCATTTAAGTTAAAAAAAGAAAGAGAGAAAAAACACCGTTTTTTTATTTTCCAATTGTAATTTTGGTAACATTTTACAAAAAGGTTTCATACATTAAGTACATTAGTTCACATGAATTAATAATGAACTGCACTTCTACATGTTAATTTCAAATTTCATTTCAACCTTTACTAATATTTATTAAAATCAAAAGTTGTTGTTAACATTACTTAATGCACTGCGAACTAACAGGGTACTAAAAGGGTACACTTCACAGATTAGTTAAGTAAAACAAAGTTGTTAAAGTAGTTTAAGTTTATGAACATTTTAATGTATATATATATATATATATATATATATATATATATATATATATATATATATATATATATATATATATATTATTATTATTATTATTTTATTTTTTTACAAAACATTTTCACTACTTTCACTTACAAAACTTCAAGAAAATCAATGTTAAATATCTGGACAAGTTCTGGGCCAGATTTTAGGTTGATGTCTCAATAAATGAGCTTTAGGAAAGATTGTATTGTGCGCAGTACCAAAATTTTCCACTAGATGACATCCAGACTCCACCGATGAGATCTTCGACTTCCATGTATGGTTTTTAGTGATCTGAACCTTCCATACTATTCCAAATATGTATGAAGTAGACATCCTATTCAGAAATAGTTAGGGCAGTAATGTTAATATTTGATTTGAATTCAATCTCTAAAACACATATAAAAATGTACGGAAAGAATCAAAGCCTGAGTTATAGTTTGCCTCCACATCACAAATGAAGAATTTATCTACTTTATCTACTATTTATCTACTGCTGTCATTTCTTTTGATAATTACTTGTTTGGGGTGCTCCATTTTTAATTTAATTTAATTTTAATTCTGTAATGGTAATGTATGTACAGTATTTAAATGTACAGTATGTCATATTACACCTCTTTAGATGCTATCTTCAGTCTAAAAATGTATTTAATCAAGTAAGAATATTCAAATATACAGAAATACAATCCAGATATACATCAAAATAACTTGAAGGTTGCAAAAAGTATTGCAAGAATGATTTAATGTAATTTCAGAACCGTTCTGAGATAGTATTTTTCATGTCGTGTATGTTGACATTTAGTAGGCTACACTATGATTGCCCAAAGAATTCACATTTAACTTTTTAATGTTAACAAATTTATAGGTAATCCAGAGGAGTACTGTGTGCTTTGCAGCATGCTGCAGACGAACCCAACGAATTGAAATGGTATACAACTTACAATACACACACCCAAAAATCATTAGTTTAACTTTATGTGCCATGTTTTTAGGGCCCAAGCCCTGAAAGGGCGAAGGCCCTATTGTTTTCGGATTGATTATTTTTAGGGCCCAAGCCCTGAAAGGGCGAAGAACCCGCGGCCATCAGGGCCGAGCTGAAGCTGGTACCCGGGCGTGGCAGGGGGGCTCGACAGCGCCCCCTGGAACGGGGTCCGAAAACTTGGTCCATAAATCAAACATGCTTGCATGTAATCATCAGTTTGAACGGGTCACAAATGAGCTAATTTTCTGTAAAAAACAAGACATAATAACAGAGCCAGTGTTACTTAATGGTCAAGTAGTTGAAACAGTGGGAACTTTTAAGTACTTAGGTACGGTTCTAGATAATCACCTGAGTTTTATAGAAAATACAGATTTTATTTACAAGAAATGCACACAACGTCTAAGTCTGCTCAGAAAATTGAACTGTTTGGGTGTCGGTACGAAGATTATTGAGCTTGTGTATATCACACACATTGAAAGTGTTTTAACTTTTCATCTTTCTGCTTGGTTTGGCCATTTAAACTGTAAGCTTAAGAAAAAGCTTAACAGGATAGTGTTAATGGCTAGTAAGATAGTAGGAAAACCACAAAAACAATTGACTCAAATATACATTGACAGAATGAGTAAAAAAGCAAGAAAGATCACAATAGATAGTACTCACCCCCTCTCTAGTGAGTTTGAACTTTTGAAGTCCGGGAGGCGCTTCAGAGTGCCTCTGGCTAAAAGTCCTTTTAAAAAATCCTTTATTCCGAATGCCATTAGTATCCTTAATCAAATTAAGTGACAACAACAAAGGAATTAACTTGATATATTTAAGTATATTTATCTTCATCATGATTTTTTATATTGTATCTTTTATTTTTTAGAAATATTCTCTCTTGCACGAGTTATTGTTTGCATGAGTTGTTGCAATTACCATTTCTCACATTTAAGAAAAGAAATAAAAAGCATATGTTAAATCTAAAAAATTAGGATGACTTGTGCATGTTTGAAATAACATGAGGGTGAATAAATGTAGACAGAATGTTTTGAATTTTGAGTGAACTATTGGATGTTTCTGTAATTTGGTCCCTGTAAAGCATCTTGGTGGCACCCTGCTCGCAATAGTGATGCATATTATAGTCATTATATATATATATATATATATATATATATATATATATATATATATATATAAAGGTTATGTTGCTTAACAAATTTTCATTACAACTGCATCGATCAAGAACCACATCTGTACACTTTTCCCCAATCAAATGTTAACTTTTAAAGTTTGAAAACTTGAGGTATAGATATAAGGCTAGAATGGTATTAATGTGCAAAAGAAGGCAATCTTATCTTGGTAAAAAAAAATGTTTTCATAAAATTGCAATCTAGATATTTTCTTTGGCCTACACAAGAAAAAGAAAATGGAAAAAATATAGGGACAAATTAAGTTCTTATATATGTCCTGCCCTGAGCACAAGCTCTCATTCTAATCCTGTAGGCTAAGTCTTAAATACTTCTATAAAGTATAAAATACCCTATTTAAACACTAAGTCTTAAAAAAAATTGAATGGATAATATTACCTCTGTACTTAATTACTGTGGTCTGTGTTGAGCACACAATATTTGAACAAAAGGTTTCAATAAGCGCCACCTGCTTGTGATACCTTCAAATGTAAGCACAACAAAAGTCCACGTTGTTCTCTAAAGACAGATATTGATTAACCTGCATTGATTGCTTAGCTCCACCGTAACTGATTTTCCCACACAAATGTTAATTATTTCATGTTAGAGCTAGAATGACCACTAATGTGTTTATTTACAAAAAGGCATGAGCGAAGAAAAACAAGGCAATTTTATTTTTATCTAAATTTTGATAAAACTGCAATTTAAATATATTATTTCTATAAGTTTTACAAAAAAGGACAAAATAGATAGGCTGAATAACCTGATCTATGACATGTTAAATGGTGGTAGCCTAGTCTATGAACAGTAGCTAAACCCCCCTAAGCCCACAGAAATGGTTAGACCCAAGCCTTCAGCAGCCAATGACACTGACCCGTTCAAACTGATTTTAACTTGTATTTCACACGTCCTTTTCGCCTGGTTGGAAACTTCACACACGTTTGTACTGCCTGTTTGGGTTATCTGTTTACACGTCAAAAACGTTTGGCGGTCGAAACGCACGCTTTTGACGTGTCAGTGTGCAATCAGACGCCCGACCAGGCGTTTATGAATACTTTGGCTTGCCATAAATTCGCCTCATTCGCGCGTCGAGCGTCTGGCGCGTTTCGCGCGCCAAGCGCGAATTGTGCTTTTTGTGCATCATGCGTTTGACGCGAATTCGCGTCTGCCGCCCGAGTTGAAAAATCTGAACTTCTGCGTCACTTCGCGCCGCGTTAACCAATCAGGAGCCTGCCTGCTTGCTACTGTCACGTGGTGAACTGACAGTTTAATGTAATTTATGTTTGGCTTAAATAAATTATTTAGTAATATGACTAAGATGCACAACAAAGCAAATCTTTCACATAAAAACTCGATTTCAATATGAGAGATAGCCTACTCATTTGTATTGAATGCTATTTATTCCATATCTATTCTAGATTAGCCTATATTAAACTTTATTAATCTAATGTAAAGACACCAAACACAATTAAGTGTATAAAAACTTTTCAAAAAAATCACAGGACAGGTTTCACTTTTGGAGGCTGGCTCCATTTATTATCAAAACAAAAATAAATGACAGATTAGGTGCGGGAGAGGGTGAAACTCGCGGCAGGCTGTACAGCGCGGGCTCGTCATGCAGAGACCACTCGAGGCCGAGGCTTTATACGGCCTACGCTGTCCTCGTCAGCGTCCTCACCGTTAGGTCCACCAAACCTACCTCCTGGAGCAAATTGTGAAACTCCTGAAACCCTCCGGAGGGTTTGGTGGACCCGAGTACAGCGACGATGTCCCCTACGCAGCTGTTTCTGCTCTTCAGAGCATATACGAGCGGTGACTCTCTCGATTAATGCTATTGCTAATGCTCGATAAACATCTAAAAAAGATGGCCGCCAACAGCTTTCGAAACTTTCGCCCCCGGACTTTGCCTTTGACGCGCGTAAATTTCGCTTCAAACTTTTGATTTTACGCGCGTCAATTTCGCTCTTGACGCGCGAATGCACACTGGTCACGCGTATAACTAGACGCGGCAGGCGCGAATTTTGACGCATTTTCGCGTTTGGTGTGAACGCAGCATTAGGCTGTTTTGGAAATTCAACTATTTGGGTGTACAAAAGTCTTAGTAACACAATTTCTACAACAATTATAGCTAGACATAGACATTAATACCCGCTAGCTTTAACCGAGGACTTCAGCCAATGTTTCATATTTGTGTCGTGCCTAACAACGCTCTTCAGCCATGACTTTTTCAGATACAGCACTAGCCTATAGTACTTTATTGCTTTTATAAAACGGTTACCACGCAATACAAATTAAACCTGAAAAATAAGTATCTGTATATGCAACTTTCATGAAGTAAAATCACTAAAAGCCAAAAGAAAAAAAAAGAAAAAGCGAGAAAGTGAGTGTACCTGCATTTACCGTAGACTAGATATAGCATTTTCCTTCAGGTCAGTCATATATTTTTAATAAAAAATCTGTTTGAATGCCCGGTGTGAAAATGAAATCATTTAATTTTAATTCTCAATTTTGTCACATATTTTGCGTACAGTTTTCTGTAATGAAATTTTAATCATTTAATTTATTTATTTAAATTTGGCAGAAAATGCCTTCCATAGTTGCGATGATGATGTATTAAAATAAGAAATATCTTGATTTAGGTCAGTGGTTTTCAATCCCAGCACTGTACATTTTTAATGTCTCTCTTATCTAACACACATTTTTGAGGTCTTGGAGTCGTTACTAACTAGCTGATGAGTTGAATTTGAAAATGTGCAGTACTGTGTGTACTCCAGGAACAGGATTGACCAGAAACTGTCTCTGAGCCCACTAGTCCGGGCCTTAATGCTATGGTACTGTAACCGTGATAAGAGCATAAAACAATGTTATGTGGCTTGGGTGGCTTGAGTCCTTGTAGAGTAATTTACTACGGCTTAAAACACGGCTCAACCATTCAGAATCAAGGTCCAGAACTATCTGTTTTATAACTAATTATTGACATACAAGTGGGCTTTTCACACTTGAAATATACCCGAGGTCATTGTAAACCTTTACACTGATCATAATTTACCCGGGGTTAACAATTAATCCTTGGTATTTATAAACTGATGTTTCATGCTGTACACTCCTAAACCCTTGCTTAACGTTCTTATTTGCGTATTTGTGGTGTTAGATTCATTGATTGGACGAATGCTGCATGCAACCTGTTTACATGAAGGCTCTTGCATTGCACATCCTCATATTATATTGCTAAGTACTATCAAGTTTTTTTTCTCTATATGGACTTTTTGGACAGTAAAGTTAATAACGAAAAGGTCTCTTCTTCACTCCAATTGACGAGTTTTCTGTTGCCATTTAAAATGTTTCCCGTCAAACGCTGAAATAACTGTTTACAACGCTCATGGTGCATCCGCAATTGCGTACTGTCGAGTAGGCACTACATTTGAATTAGAACATCCTTCATGACCGTTAAAAATCTATGTTATATATGGTATGAATTAGGGCTGCACGATATTGGAAAAAACTTACGTTGCAATATTTAGTTTTTCTCCGATATTGCAATGTATAAATAAACAATTTCACCAGTTGATTTGAATAGCTCTATTTGAATAGAATTAATCAGTCTAGAATAATACGAGTGATTTTGTAGGGAAGTGAATCTGCATAGAAAATAATCATTTATGAGCATAGATAAATACAATAGAAGAAAGATACAATTGAAATGAGCTTTGTTTTTCAGGTAAATCTAACAGTATTCAGGTACAGAAATTGAATAACAGTCTTCAATGTATAAATAAAATATAACTAATATAATTGATTACCGTAATTAATACAATTTATTTTTGTTAAAGCTACAAAAGTCATTTTCTCTTTCTTTTTTGTTGTTTGATCACCATTGGTATCACAAACAGCTGACATCTAACAGCTTACATTAAGCTGCTGTCCCTTTAAGACGAATGCCCAGACCTAATATAAATGACACGCATCTGTTTTCTTTCTCAATTGTTTACAGCACACAACCGACTGTGTTTATGAGGATACTCGCAGAGACAGACATTTGAACCTAATTTTACGTGCACGTGTCCGTTTAAGCTTGGAAAAAAGAGAAAGTGGAACTGAATTCGGTGTTCACATGCTGTCTGCGTGGCTTTGTGTGTGTGCAAAGAAAATGGCACGCAAGTCCTCTTGCGCTTGATGCCTGACTCGACTTAAAAAAACTTGTACATTATAAACTTTTACTCTATGATGGTTAAATTTAGCAAATAATCCAAGGCTATCCATCAATCCATGACTATCGCGGATGCGCACATCGCAATATCGATGCTGAATCGATACATTGTGTAGCCCTAGTATGAATGTGTTTAGTATGAATGGAATCTGGACGTACTACATCCGCCATGTTGTCATTATTATATGACCTACAAGCGTCAGTTACGTTGCTTCACTGCCATTCATAAAACCTCTTCCTTGGCCTCATGGGATAGTAAAGTGTCCAGCGTATGCGCACTTCAGTATCTTGCCAGAAGTTTTAGGTTATTCGGCAACTTTTTCGTAGACTGTTTTTCAAATACTATGTATTCAGACATACTGCTCTGAACGTACAGTTTTTCGCATTCTATATATTAAATTATATTGTAGTTAATTTATTGGGTCCGATTCCACCTTTGTCGAGTCCGAGTCAAATCCAAGTCCTTAACAATCGAGTCCAAGTCCGAGTCTAAAGAGGACCAAGTCGGACTTGAGTCTGAGTCCTTAACGTCCGAGTCGAGTCCGGCCGAGTCCACAAAGATTTAAATAATTTGAAATTGACCTTTAACAAAGACCCGCCCCTCTTAGTTACTGTTGCTACGTCCGACAAGCCATTCCGCACTCACGCCACACATCATGTTCTCACACAGTGAAAAATATATTGCAGAGAAAAGAGGACACTGACAATGCGCCAACAGACAAGACAGAGCAGCATACTTTTGGTATGAAAAAAGTCTTTCAAACATGACTGACACTTTAATGTGTAGCGCCTCAGTTCAAGCAGCACGTGAACTGATAATCTCTTCTAGTTATAGCACAAATTAAACATGAATGAACATCAAAACTGCAAAAAGAAATCAATACACCATTTTTCAAGTTCAAGTCCACTAGACTTTAGTCTACTAACTGGTTTGGTTTGTTTGTTAGACAAAAATGGCGGATATCTGCATTATGATTGGTCAGGTCGCCTCTCAATCAAATTCCGGTGAAAGGTCTCAACACTGAGCTCTTAAATTAATATATTAACCCTTACAAAATGATTGCAGTGTATAGCTGCAGTCATACGTTTACCTATTATACATCTTTCAGAATCTGCAAGGTAATGCTGAAGAATGCAACACGATGCATTAAGAGCTAGGGGCAAACTTTTGAGCAAGATGATGGTGATGTTTAAATCTTATTTTTTTTTACATGCTAATATCTTATTTAGCCCCTGAAGGGCAGGACTAAATTAATTAATTAACTTTTAAACAAAATAAGAACAATTTACACGAACGATAAAGTTCAAAAGTTGAACCCCCTGGCTCTTAACGGATGCTTCCTTCTTGAGCATCACTAAATGTTTGCAGCGTTTGTAATAGTTGTGTACGAGTCCCTCAGTTGTCACCAGTGTGAAAAAATGCATCTCACAATCATAGTCACTGCTATTAAGGAGTCAAATATGCAGAAGGTGCTGGAAAAGCAAAGAATGTGCAGGAACTGGGGGATTTTTTTCTAAAGACCATTGGGCAGTTTTACTGTTCAGAACAAACAAGGGACTCATGAACAACCATTACAAAAAAAAAAAAAACAGTTGTGGATCATTCAGGTAATGACACACAATATTAAAAATCAAGCCTATGTAATTTGTCTTGTATTTTGTATTTTTATTTTGTCTTGTGGACTAGGCTATTGAACATCTGTTATGTGAAAAAGCTTTTTCAGGGCAGTACTAAATAGAATCAATGTTTTTATGATCCTTCTTATTAAAAAAATAAATAAAAATAACTATTTCTATAACGTTCTGTTACATTCTGCAAGGTGTTTTGTAAACATGACTAAAGTGTAAATGTAACAAAAATCATAACATTATTAGAAGCCATAATGTTGCTATGGTTACTGTGTCAATCATCGCAATTTCATGTCTCACAGGACTCAAATTTAGCGGATTCACTCCCACATTTAAATGCAGTTATCACTTACAGTGTGAACGTAACCACTGGTCCTCTAGAAGCATGAAAAACAAAACTATTATTTAGATCGTCAATAGGGCTCCCCTTGAAGCCATCACTTACTTACTGCGTTCTGCACTTTCACTAAAACTCGTCAGAAACACTGAAGTTGTCTGCACAAACCACATTTTTTCACAAACAACACATAAACGTCATTATCTCAGAACTACAAACGTTTACATACATGCTGCTGACATATTATTGTAACAGAGTTTGTGCTGAATACAGTGTAATCAGACTTTAGCCATGAAAATGTCACAAGTAACAGAAATAAGCACAAATGTCAGAGCATGTCAGAACACCTACAGGGCCCAGAAAACATCCCATCTTGTATGCCGCCAAGAGAAATCTGGTTACCGTACACACGCAACATCTAACAGCTGGTGCATGAGACAGTTTGAGTAAAAATTGATGAAACGGCTGTGCTTCAGCAACAACAACATCATACCTTGTTTCTTTAAAACAGCTAAAAAACAATGTTATTTGCATATCGAGCAGAATCAAAGCAACCTCGGCATCCGTTTTCAGGCCTTGGTAGCACTTTATTTTAGAGTCCTTTTCCTCTTGTACATACTATGTACTTATTACATAAACTAATTAATATGTTATAATAGTAATTACAATAACTGGGTACTAGCTAGGTACTAACCATGAACCTACCCCTAAACCTAACCTTAACCCATGCAGTTACCTTATATTACCCAGTACTTTCTAGAGTAAGTACACTGTAAGAACATGTAAGTGCATGTAATGTAAAATAAAAGTGCAAAAAGTGCAAACCAGGCCTTCCCGCTCTCTAACGTCTCTCCAGTATGCAAAAGCTTCTCCATTATTAACAAGCTCTTGACTGATCATAACCTTTTAACAAGAGTCCTCTCTTTTTTCAGATTAACAGATTTAAACTAGTTAATATATTGGTCATAAATGTATGAAAATATATTTTTATTCCATGAGGGTTATAACCAGAGTACTCCTTTTTTTTTCAGATTAGCAGCCTGTAATCTAACTGATCAGCACTGTGAAGTTGTGGCTTCAGTTCTACAGTCATCAAACTCCCTGAGAGAGCTGGACCTGAGTAACAATCACCTGCAGGATTCAGGACAGAAGCTACTCTGTGCTGGACTGAAGAGTCCAAACTGTCAACTCAACAAACTGAGGTTTGAGTTTGACTTTCATTCATTAATTAATGTTAATAATAATGTCTGCTTTATATAAATGTACACTACGGGGGGCTGTTGAATGCATGAATCTGATTGGTTGATGAATAGGGGTGGTTGAAAAAAATCAAACCTAGAGTTTTGAACTCAACAATTTGTTTTGACCAATTAGACTTTACATGTTTTCAGCATTTCACCCTTAAGTAATTAACTTTACACACAAACTCAACTCATTACTTTGTGTGGCAGAAACAACTCAACTGAGTGAAAGTAACTCAGGTGAATACACATTAGTGTAACATAGTAAATATAGTTTATATATTGTATACTATATTGTAATTTATTAACGCAATATATTATTTAATATATTTTTCAATATATTTGAAGCAGTTAATATATTGGTCATAAATGTATGAAAATATATTTTTATTCCATGAGGGTTATAACCAGAGTACTCCTTTTTTTTTTCTTCAGATTAGCAGCCTGTAATCTAACTGATCAGCACTGTGAAGTTGTGACTTCAGTTCTACAATCATCAAACTCCTCCCTGAGAGAGCTGGACCTGAGTAACAATGACCTGCAGGATTCAGGAGTGAATCTGCTCTCTGCTGGACTGAAGAATCCAAACTGTCAACTCAACATTTTGAGGTACTTAGAAGTTTTATGTATATAGCGCCTTTCTGTAGCTCAAGGTCGCTGTACATTGTACATTACAATACATTTACACATCCACACTGCAAACCCATTAGGATACATATAGCCACATTATCCAAAGTACGTGTTAGAGTCTTGAAGGTAGCCATAGATGAGATATAACGAAGTGTAAGGGGTAGTGAATTCCATAATTTAGGAGCATTAACACTAAATGATCTTCCACCTACAGTGGACAAAAAAAAAAAAAGTTCAGCTGATCTAAGTGATCATACTGTAATTCACATTATAAAGATTGAAGAATATATATCATTCATCTTTTTAAAATGCATCAAAACAGTACACTCATCACCATTTAAATAATCACCGGGCAGGGTGGTAGGAGTAAAGTAGATCAGATGGATATGGAGGTGCAAGACCATTTAATGCCTTAAATGTTAGAAGTAATATCTTAAAGTGAATACGTAATGCCACGGGTATCCAGTGTTGAGCAGAGGAGTAACGTGAGCAGAATGCCTGGTCGATGTGAGAACATACTGTAATCGATTGATGCATGAATTAAGGTGTCAGCATCAGATAGAGAAGTTCGAAGATGTGCAATATTACGAAAATGGAAAAAAGAGTTTTTAACAACAGAAGAAATATGAGAGCAAAAAGAGCTGAGTCAAATACAACACCAATGTTACAGATGGATGAAGAAGGCTTAACATGAACCCCATCAATATCAAAGGACTGGTCCATCCTTTTGACTGAGGCAGCAGAACCAATCATCAATATTTAAAGGAGAAGTTCACTTTCAAAAAAACTTTTGCTGATAATTTACTCACCCCCATGTCATCCAAGATGTCCATGTCTTTCTTTCTTCAGTCGCAAAGAAATTAAGGTTTTTGATGAAAACATTCCAGGATTTCCCCCCATGTAATGGATTCTATTGGGACCCAAACGGTAGAAGGTCCAAATGACAGTTTAAGTGCAGCTTCAAAGGGCTTTAAACGATACCAGACGATGAATAAGGGTCTTATCTAGCGAAATGATCGGTCATTTCCAAAATAAATAAAAAAGTTTAAGTTTTATAAGCACAAATGTTCGCCTTGCTCTGTTCTGTGATGCGCGTTCGTGACGTCACGTAATACGCAATTACGTTGAAAAGGTCACGCTTGAAAAATTTCTGTCCTGAAGAAAATGTTCTTTTTGGCTTTTTAATATTAAAACACCCAGGATACGCACACGAAATGGGCATTTTAAACGATAAACTGACACAAATACATTTGAAAATGTGTATATGGTCCTCCTTCCGCACATTTGTAAACACGTCAAGCGTGACCTTTTCAACGTAATTGCGTATTACGTGACGTCTTCAACGCGCATCACAGAACAGAGCAAGGCGAGCGTTTGTGCTTATAAAACTTAAACTTTTTTATTTATTTTGGAAATGACCGATCGTTTCGCTAGATAAGACCCTTATTCATCGTCTGGTATCGTTTAAAGCCCTTTGAAGCTGCACTTAAACTGTCATTTGGACCTTCTACCGTTTGGGTCCCAATAGAATCCATTACATGGGGGGGAAATCCTGGAATGTTTTCATCAAAAACCTTAATTTCTTTGCGACTGAAGAAAGAAAGACATGGACATCTTGGATGACATGGGGGTGAGTAAATTATCAGCAAAAGTTTTTTTGAAAGTGAACTTCTCCTTTAAGTTGTGTTATTATTTAACTTGAGGAAATTCGGGGACATCCAATGCTTGATATCCCTGATACATGCAGTAAGTGAGTCGGGCAGGGAATGCTCTATTAGAGCTGGTGGTGAGGTAAATTTGAATGTCATCAGCATAGCAATGAAACTGAAGTCCATGCATGTATATGAGGTCACCAAGTAGATATAGATAAATGATGAACAGTAGTGGGCCAAGAACTGAACCTTAAAGAACACCCAGTGTAAGCGGAGCAGTGACCTATAGTGATATAATACTTTCTGTCGCTGATGTAGGAAATGATCCAGGAAAGAGCTGAACCAGTGATGCCGATATCACTAAGGCGAGAGATGAGTATTTAATGGGAGACTGTGTCAAATCCAGCACTTGTTTATTAACCCTGAATCCATGGACAGAAGAATGTCATTAACCACCAGTGGTGGAAAGAGTACTGAAAAAACATACTCAAGTAAAAGTACCATTACATTCCAAAAAATGTAGTGCGAGTAGAGTAAAAAGTACTTGTCCAAAAAACTACCTGAGTAAGAGTAAAAAAAGTAGCTAATTTAAACGTACTCATGAGTAGTGAGTACTGAGCTGCGGATTCTACCCCCTTATAATAAACACTGTGCACTACAATTCATAAAGTAAAAAAGCATTGTACATACTGTAATTCACATTATAAAGATTGAAGAATATATATCATTCATCTTTTTAAAATGCATCAAAACAGTACACTCATCACCATTTAAATCATATTGTTTAAAAAAAAAAAAACATTAAAAATTAGGCGTAAGGCCACTGAGCCTGAGCATGCTTGTTGCACATAAAATATCAATGTTCATAACTGTGCAAAGAATTAAAAAAACCTTTAGAAACTCATACAATAGTTAAGCATCACACACCATGAGATGGGGTAAATAGAGAGATGAAAAAATACCCAATTTCTCTCCAAAACGGTACCAGTTTTTGTGTTTTGATAAAGAAATGAGAATCACTAATATTATCAGTTTACCTCACTCAACTGTAAAAGCTGTGAACTAACACTAATTACACTGTAATTCCATGCCATTAAATACGTTACAATTTAAACGTAAATGCACATTGTTCTAGAAGGGTGGCATCATCCCTTAAATTTTACACAGCTATATGTACTCAAATTGTAATGCTGATAATATAATTTGTAAGAAATTATGCATTAAATAGGGAAGTAGCCTATATCCGGGGAAACTTTTACAAAAGAAACAAAACACACAGACAAATGCATCTCTTTGTAGTCTTGGCAAAGCTGTTTTATCAGCAGCATCCACAACAACAACAAATGTTTTTGCGCAAGTGCACTTGCTAAATGAAGGCGGATTGTATGAAATGGATCAATCAAAAAATGTTGTTTATTACTGAGCTGTAGTCACGCACTGACAGAAACGCAGGTCAAGTTAACGCCATGGTTCATAATGTGCACTGCATACTGAATCTGGTCCTCCAATTTCAGTACAGAAGGTGTTTTTCCACAGTTTTAGAGTGTCCCCAACACACCTTCACAGCGCGCACCACGCGCAACGAGCTGCTGACTTTTCCAAGTGACTCCTGCATGTCGAGCGCGACAGCGCGGGGAAAGACAGCAGTGCACAGATCGCGACGCAGGTCTCTATAATATATTAAGTAAATTGGAGCGGGAATTCACCGAATTATGAACTCAGCACTTGAGTTAGTTTACACTGTACACAATACCCCCAACCTCACATCAAATGTCAGTCCCTGTAGATAGGCCAACCTTATGTATTGTGTATCATGTATTAATGTGTCTGTCTGTATGTATATGTATGTTATTTTGTATGTTTAATGCTTATTGTTTAATGTAATGCTGGAATCTGTACTAAAGAGCTGTACTGAAAACAAATTCCACCAGCCTGGCTGTGTGGTCATTAAAATTAAATCAAATTAAATCAAATCAATAAATATAATAATAAGCAGAAATGTGAAATGTACCTTAGCATATTAGAGGAAGACGCTGATATCTCTATTGAATTGATGCTTGGAGAATGCACTTCCACAGCAGCCACGAGTAACAGCAGATAGGCTAGCTAGCAGTTAAAGTTTTCTATGCAGAATTTGATTTGACGACAGTCACGAGACCGATTACTCGATCCAATCACGTTGATGGATAAAAATAAAATTTTAAAACAAGCATGTAACGAATAACGACCACAAACAGAAGGAAAGTAGTGGAGTAAAAGTACCGATACATAACTTAAAATATACTCAAGTAAAAGTAAAATTACAAAAATTTTAAACTACTCAAAAAAGTACAATTTCTGAAAAAAACTACTTAATTACAGTAATGTGAGTATTTGTAATTCGTTACTTCACACCACTGTTAACCACCCCAAGAAGAGCAGTTTCAGTACTATGCGAAATCCTGACTGAAAAGGTTCAAAAAGACCATTAGGATCTAAGTATGATCTCAGTTGTGAAGCCACAACTTTTTCAAGTATTTTGCTTAAGAATGGTAAATTAGATATTAGATATAAGCTGGCAGGACGTGGAATTAGACTTCATAATTAGATCACTTATGGCAGCAGAGGTAGTCAGAGTAAAAGCAGAGTGAGTTTGTTGAATGAGCTGAATCAGCTTACATCAAATGAACATTTGAGTCACTTTGGTGTCTTTGGTAATGGATTCAATTGACTTTAATGTGTCTGAAAAGAATTGAGAAAAGCTATTCACAAGCACTGCAGAGCCAGAAATAACATGTTGTGGTGGATTAGTGAGATTGTTAACTATAGCAAAGAGTGATTTGGGCCTGCACATGGAATTCTTAAAAGTACAGTTGTTACTCAACCAGAATAATACGCCAATTTTTCATACGGCGGTAAAATTGGGGATGTGTATTTGCTGCCTTTTACCCCTAAGTGGCACTATAATCACAGACTTTGAAAAGTGTCAGTTTATTATCTCTATTACATAATCTGACGCTGCGCTGCGGCTCATTGAGAGCGATTGAGAGCTGGTAGCAGATAAGTTCAAGTGAAACAGTAGTTAAACGAATTCATAATCACAATACTGAAATTACTATACCACTTTAGAACTGAAACAAATGTAGGCTTCTATTATTGCATCAAATTTAAGCAAAGTAGGCTAAACTTTAACATTGTGTGCCCAATTTTTCTAAAGGCAATGCATGTCAGTAGTAGGGATGCTCCAATCCGATATTTGTTTCGGGTATCGGCTCAGATATGGAATAAAATTTTAGATCGGGTTAGAATAAAATAAGATCGGGTATCGGTAACAATGGGCCCGATCCGTAGGGGCATCAAATTACAGCGAGAGCGATTCGAAAGCTTACAAAGCAGTCGGCTCTCTAAACGCTCTCGCGGTAATTCTGTGCTGTGCGCAAGTGTGTGACATCACGCGATAGCAACATGCGCAGAACGCAGGCGGCAGGTAAACAGTTTCCAATTCAAACAAGCTAACGTGCATACCTATCAACACTCCTGTTTTCCCCCAGAGTCTCCTGTATTTCACACCCATCTCCCACCCCCCTCCCGTTTTTTTTTCTCCCGTGAAACTCCCGTAATTTGTATGGCCCAAACCTCGTTAAATGAATAACCACATCAATTTATTATTCCAAGGTTGTCCGATTGCCAGATCTTGTATTAAACGTATCCTACTCACACAATCAACACTTCATACAAATTTCAACCCATTTGTGAACTCAGCCTGGCAACCTACAACCCAGTTGCGCTGTTGACGTCTGCACAGGTAGTAGTTGGGAAGTTGGATAAGCGTCACGGGTAGAAATGGGAGGAGAAGACTCAGTGGTAAATATTTAACGCAATTAATGCAGCATCCGTTTTAAAATAAATCACTAAAAATAAATAAAAAAGAAACATGAATAAATCTTATGCATGCTTTGTTTTATTTTTATTGAATATCATGTATTTATTTATGTTAATATCTGTGCAATTAATGTGTATTTTAGCCATCCAGAACCACCCATAAAGTTAAGAAAGTAATGTTTAAATCAAGCCTGCCTGATGCCTTTCACAAAAGAATGATCCCAGTCTCTTTCACACAGTGAGGCATACTGTTTATTAGGTAATTCAGCACTGTTTTTATTTTAGTATCGGATCGGTGATCGGTATCGGCCGATACTGAATCCCAGATATCAGAATCGGTATCGGAGGCAAAAAATGCTGATCGGAGCATCCCTAGTCAATAGATTATGTGTCTTATACTTCATGTTATTTCAATTTGTTAAAGGTGCTGTATGTAGCTTTTCTACCAAAACGAATCCTTTTTTTATTGCCTGTGTGTGAAGGGGTTGTAATCTCACATTAAAATTATCCACTTTGCGGGTTTTGCTATTACCTCTGAAAGCAAGTATTCGTATTTTTATGTGAAGGTCCCGGGTCGGATTTACCGCCAATGACGTCACCTGCATGCGCGCTCCCGAGCCTCTCGCCTCGTCTAGCCTACTGACTTTGCACTAAACAGCGACGACACTGCAACTTATGACATGGACTTATGACTTATGCTTCTTATGACATGTTTGATAACACTAAGAAACAACCTGCACCCAGCAAAACACAGACTCCAACACAAACTCCACATATTGATAAAAAATAAAATAAAAAGTTTTTTCTGCTGAAGCTCGTAAGGCCAGACGTGAATCAGATGAACTTCAGGTAAAAAACACGGATCAACATCGGCAGGGCATTTGAATAATGGAGAAACCTTATCTACAAACCTAGAATGTACATTTCCTGAAGAAAATGTGAATTAGTGCTTGCAGTGACAGAATTCGGCACGGTTGATAGGGTTCCATACTTATCATGGTACGAGCATGGAGCATTAGTTCAACGTCAAGCTGATAAAAGTAGCCCATTATTGTAACGTTGCAGTGAGAGTTTACCTGAGTTTCCAGCATGTTGTGGGATGCTTTGTGTGTTACGTCCGGTTGCGTCTCAGTGTGGCCGGTACCCACAGTGCTCGCTCATAAATTCGAGCACGCGTAAGAGCACGCGCTTGTAAACTTATTGGTTGCAATCTGAAACATCACCGCTAGAGGCCACTAAAAACTACATACAGCACCTTTAATAGATTTATTAACTGAAACATAACAGTGAAATAAATTAAATTAAAACATTGATCAGGACTTGCTAACCGATGTTAGTCGGCAGCATATGTGTTTTAGAATTCTTTATTAAGCTCTTGTGGTACCCCCATACAATAGGCTTACAGTAGGTTGTTATGATTTGCATAATCTTTAATAAATAATAAAAACATTTCAACATAAAACATTGCAATAAAATTTTTTTGCATCAATGAGGCTTTGCATGAGCATAAGCAGGGCTGTACAGTGTGACATATCTGCTATGGAAGAAATATGATAGTATCGTGCTACAGCACACATTCTATCAGCTGCAGTTCTGGCGCCTCAGTCCCAATACTGTAAAACTCGACGTACATTCACATCACATGTTAATGCAGCGGTAGAGTTACACTCACAGGTTGGTGTTTCTGATTAATTCGGTTCGAGAGTAGAGATAAAATCCCGAGTCACACACGCACACTAGCGCACACACGCAAGGTCTCTCGCTCCCTCTCTCTGCCGTGCGCGCGCTGCGCTTGCGCGCTCTTGCTTCCGGGAGATTTTAACTGATTTGCGGGCATCAGGGAGCCGCTATCAATATGCGGGAGACTCCCGGAACTTCCGGGAGACTTGGGATGTCTGTATATAGCGCTTTTAACAACGTAAAAACATAAAAACATTGAAACGAATGGGGGTACCACAAGAGCTTGATCGTAGCAACAATTACCATGTCAATTCAATGGAATGATTTAATGTATAACTTTATTAGTAAAATGTAATATCAGTGAAAAAAATGTCAATAATATATCAATTAAATAACATAAACATTTCTCATTCTCTTACTGGCCCACGGTGTAACATTGAGTAAATCTGGAGTAAAAAATAAATAAATAAATACAAGTTTAAGGGATAGTTTACCCAAAAACTACAATTCTGTCATCATTTACTCACACACAAAACCGGTTAAATCATAATTTGGGGCAATTCCACCGAGATTAATATCAAGCAAGCTGTTTATAGCAAGCAGCTATTTTCCGTTCCTGCTCATGCTTCGGTGTCGCCATGTCAGATGTCAAAACAACGCATTACCATCCAGCAAATAACACGTAGCAGGCCAAAAACGTCCTTAAAATAAGTTTAATAATACTGGCAGAATACTGAGCTACAAAACAAATAAGCAGTTCTTAAAATATTGGCTATGACAAGAAAAAAATCACCTCAGACATCTAAACGCGGCTTACATCTCCTTTTTTTTCATTGTGTTGACCTGATTACCGCTCGCGGATTAATATTAAAGTCTGTTTTTACTCTTTCTAATAGAAAAGACTTAGAAAAGAAGTTCCTAGACCGAATGATATAAGAATCAGCAGTGTTGTTGCGCGAAATAAACCCAGAGATGAATGAAATCAATGTTTAGGAAGCCCACGTCTGTTTTTTTGTTTTTTTTTGCGCAAAAGTATAACGTAGTGTCAATAAAATCATTAATTTCAGTATTTATATTTCAGTAATTTTAATTTTGCACCAAATGTTGCACAAATGTAATGGAAAATGTAAATGTATATACAGAAATGCATTACCATTTTACATATTTCATTGTCATTTTGCATATTATGTTTCAAATTGAATATTGCTACCGATATGCTTCCATACAATACAGGAGCAGAAGCTCTGGTTATGATTTTATCAGATCTGAGGGGGGGTTACGATAACGTTTTTGTCAAAGACCACATCCAGATCGAATTCAGAACAATGATCAAAACACAGATGGAGTAGATCAAGTCCATCAACACCCCTAATGCTTGCACGGGCCTATAGCTCATCATCCTGAATCGACATTTAATTCAGTAACATTAGGCGGTTTTGATTTATATGCTGTTTAATGTTGGTGATCGCGTTATTTCACATATGCATATGATTACATATGAGATCCCTTGTTTCTGAATCTTCTTTGTGATTTGTTCAGGAGATTCAGAACTCTTTCAGAAGACACGTAATGGTGTGGAAAGAGTTAATAATAAAAGTCATAATTTAATCACCCTGGTGTTCTTCTAATGCAGTATGTCCTCCTTTTTTTTTCGGACCACAGAAGGAGATTTAAAATAAAATATCCCGCTCACGCTCATCCACATAATGTCTGGATGTCAGAGCCAGTCGTCAACGGCTGGTAACTCAGAGGGTTCCCCTGACCACTGAAATAAAAGGTGTTGAAATCCCAGGACACATTGGAAAGGGGTAATGCCAGTGGAGGGTTTTTGAGCAATTTTGAGCATATTCTGCCCAGGGTAAGAAGCGGCTCTAGTCCGACTGATTCTGCTGACAGTATATTCTAAGAAACCTTGAGTTCTTGTTTCAGGCATTCGGTATGACCGTTCGATTGTGGGTGATATCCTGATGTGAGGTTTATATTTACATTGGCGGAAGAAGGTCGTCCAGACCCGAGATATGAACTGGAAACCCCCGGTCTGAGACAATATCTTCAGGTAGTCGATAATAGTGAAACACGTAGTGGAAGAGATACTCTGCTGTTTCTAAAGCTGTTGGGAGCTTGGGTAGAAGTATTAATCGACGTGCTTTAGAAAAATGACCAATGACTGTTAATATAATGGTGTTACCTTGGGAGGCCAGGAATTCAGTGACAAAAACCAATAGCAATGTGTGACCGAGGTCATCGAGGAATGGGTAGTGGCTGTAGAAGGCATGCGGTGGGTTGTCCAAAAAAATTTGCTGTGTGCAATACTGACAGTTACTAACGTATGTGATTTGTGTCTCTGAAGAAAAGGTAGACCAATGATGACTGGATTGTAAGGGGAACGGTTGAGGTAAAAGCATGTTTGCTCTGTGTGTAGAACTCCAACTACACACAAGTAGGGTCCGAGTCAAGTCGGGCCATAGTTATGATGGTACTCATAGAGAACATTATCTTTACAGTTACTTAACATTATCTTTACATTTACATGAATTGTAATGACACTTTAATTTACTGCCACACTTTAATATGTCAATTATATTATCAGAAAACTGAATATTTAGCGTTGTCAGGCTTTTATTTGTGCTTAATGGATGAAACAATGGCGCTGCACACTCTGGTTTATGGCTGCTATCAATTTGACCTGCCACAGTTTGACACTGCTGATGCTTCAAAGCTTTTCCCGAAACAATCAAAGAAAAGCTTCAAAGATTCAAGAAGCTTTGTTTCTCCAAGTTTTGAGTTTACTGTTGTGATAGTCAAGTTGGGCAGTTTGCTCTCAGATGTCCTGCTTGACTGCAATGCAGACATAGATGTTCCCTGATGCAGTGTTCTTGCTCCTCTGTGGACAGATGAGTTCATCCTGCATGGGTTCAGTGTCATCCATAGGGAAGTTTGCTTAGTGAAGAGGGTTAGAGAATCTGTTTGGTTTTTGAGAGCGAATGAGATGGTCAATACGGATCGCTAAATCGATGAATTGATCAGTTGTGGGAAAAATGCTCAGAAATGTTAGCCATGGCAAAACAAGACTTTGCACTTAGCCTTATGCCGAGTTCAGACTGCACGATTTTAGCCCCGATTTTGGCTCAGCGACAGGTTTTGAGAAGTCGCCGACAAAAACAAGACTTTGCACTGAGCCTAATGTGCTCAGAGCTTAAATAGTCCATGAAATGGGGAACAGGAGTTTGTGCAATCAGTCCAGGTATGTGAATTCTAGGATTTGTAGTCAATACTCAGTTAATACTGTTAATACTCAGACAAGTGAGACCTGTGGCAGATGGGAGGATTTTCAAAGGTAGTGTTTGTAACAATCTAGAAGTACAGCGATCAGTTCAGGTGCAGAGATGTACAGATACACAGATGATCAGTTCAGGTGCAGAGATGCATAGATACAGAGATAATCAGTTCAGATGCAGAGATGCACAGATGCAGAGATCATCAGTTCAGGTGCAGAGATGCACAGATGCAGAGATGATCAGTTCAGATGCAGAGATGCACAGATGCAGAGATCATCAGTTCAGGTGCAGAGATGCACAGATACAGAGATGATCAGTTCAGGCGCAGAGATGCACAGATACAGAGATGATCAGTTCAGGTGCAGAGATGCACAGATACAGAGATGTTTAGTTCAGGTGCAGAGATGCACAGATGCAGAGATGATCAGTTCAGGTGCAGAGATGTACAGATACAGAGATCATCAGTTCAGGTGCAGAGATGCACAGATACAGAGATGATCAGTTCAGGTGCAGAGATGCAGAGATGTTCATATGTGGTGATAAAGTATAAGTGATCTGTCAGATGCATTAAAGAGGGTCAAAATGTTTAATTTGAAAGTTAAGACCTTGTTCTTATCAAAATAACAAAGCTCAGCAATTATTTGATAGGAGTAAGTAACTGTCTATTTATTATGTTTGCAAAATTATTACCTTCATCTGGGTGTGGATGGTGATGATCCCACAGGTGCTGTACATATTAGAAGTGTTCGCTGCTTTTGCTGACACTTTTCATCTGAATGTTTTGCATATTGCATACCTGTCTTCAACTATTCCTGAATCATGTTTAGAGAGCCAAAATGCCCCTATAGCTTATTTAATTTGCTTCTTCTGCAAGTACAAGAGATTGCATTGTTCCACCACGTTTTCAATTTGAGAGTTTCACATGCGCTGAAAGTTGATTTGCACACACCCTGCCTTACCTAGACAATCACCTAGTGAACTCAGCTACTATAGTAACAGCCTCACAGAGTATCCAGACAGAGGGCACGCCACACACAAGTCTGAAAGACTAATTTTAATGTGTGTTTTTTTTAAACATAGCTTCCAAATTCTTACTGTTTAATAACGTGACCATTATAATCACGGTCAATTTTGAAATTGGGTAATATCAACATCACTAATTGTAATCAATCAGAGGTCCTTGTAAAGATAATTAATGGTTTGAAGAGCCGTGTTGTTTATTGTAGTGTATATTCTCTAAAAATGAAGCACACTGACATGAACACTTACTGTTGTTGTAGATTATCTCAGTGTTTGGTGACAGAGGAAGGTTGTGCTGCTCTGGCTTCAGCTCTGAGTTCAAACCCTTCACACCTGAGAGAGCTGGATCTGAGCTACAATCACCCAGGAGAATCAGGAGTGAAGCTGCTCTCTGATGCAATGAACCATCCAGACTGCACACTGGACAAACTCAAGTAAGTGGACCAGTAAGAATCATCCTGGCTGGTGTGTATGTGAGAGAGACTGAGAGTTTTTAATAGTTTTTGAACACTGAAGGGGTCCCAGTGTGTTAAAAAGTGACACCAAGCAGTCCTGACAAAGCATCCAGACGAGTTGTTAGTGAGAATGTGTTGAGAAAATAATGTATAGACTCTGATACTATCCACCTTATTCTTCTCTAAACAATGGGCGCTGCCATAACGACGACTCCGGTTCCCTACTTCCGGTTCGTAGCGCTTGACCTGTACTAGTAGCGAGAGAAGTTCAATTTTAACGCTAACCACTCTAAACGTTTACTTTATTGAATGTATCTGATACGGATCCGGACATGGGCATTATCTTATGCTCGAAACACTCAGTTTCTAAAAAGTTTGAAATCTTCTTTGAATTGTTAAAACAAATAACAACAGCACACGAGGAGCTTGAACTCATTCTCTCGCTGCTAGTACAGGTCAAGCGCTGTGAACGGAAGTAGGAAACCGGAGTCGTCGTCATGGCAGCGCGCATTGTTTAGACTGAGCAGAAAAAGGTGGATAGAAGCTGTAGAAACCTCACAAAGACATAGAACTGGAACTCCCTCCTTCATTTCCCAACATACTCTTTAAGAGACCTCCATCTTACACCGATCACCCAAACAGATAACCTTCTCGAACATGTCTGTGAACCCATTTATGACACGGCGCGTGTGTGAGAAAGGTTATTTTATATACATGTTTAAAACTTTATTTCACAGTCAATTTACAAATAAATAAAATACAAAAATTAAATCCCCCATAAAAGTACAGAGAAAATGTTATTATAACAGCACTGCATTTCAAAAGATGTCATATTGTTCATTACTATAATGTTAAAGATCAACAACAATCCTAGACATAAACACATGAACAGCCACAATTGTTGTTTTTATGGAAGTAAAATAATGTCAAATGTTTTTGAAACAAAAAGCCTGTTGAATTGCACTACTTGAAAAAAATATGCATTGCATTAAGCATGCTTGCATTTTAATGCATTGTATTTTTAGGGCTTGCATTTTTATGGGCTGAAATTCAACATGGTTGAATATTTAAGCAGTGAATTTTTCAATTCAAAACATCTCAAACACATTTTCATTATTAAAAATTTAATAATCCATATTCACCTTTCATATTTCACTTCCAAAATATTCAAACTGTTTAAAAATACAACCTATAATATTCAACAGGCAATTTTTCTTTCTCTTTGCAAATTCTCTTCCACAAATTCAATGGTTCAAATTCGACAGAAAATTCTACGTTGACATCCAGGAAAAGCAGTAGATTGCCGAGCATACTCTCCATCTGCTGTTAGTCGACCTCACCAGCAGGAGGTGCAAGCGCGTGTTGTTGACAAACAACAGCCCCGCGCTTAGATAAAAACACAGAAGCGACTTAAAGCAGCTCCTATTAGTGGGTACCGAATGTTTCCAGTACAACAGAAATGCTGGTATCGACACATTTTCAGCACCGACTTGTTACCGAAGTACCGGTACTTTGACAACACTAGCGATAACACTGTAGAAGTTCTGAATGGCCGTAACTTAAACATTTTATAGCCAAATTGTCTGGTGAGAGAAAAAGTTCATTTTCAAACCCTGGTGACAAGACATTACGAAACTGTTCCCAGTGTTCAAACCACTGCACCACATGGCAGTCAGATAAGACACTATGCAAATATGAAAGATTTGTCTAGTTTTTACCATTACACATTTTTTAGTTGTAATCTTTTGGGCAAGACTAAATACAATGACTGACAATACAATTACAAAACAGGCTTTAAAAGTTGTATTTAGAAAGGAACAAATGGAACAACACATAGTTTTGTTACAGCATAAAAAATAAAGAAATAACTAGGCAATAGTTTTAAAGCAGGACCATTAAGAGAGGAAATCTGCAGAGAGACGGGAGGAGATCGGCATTTTAGAGCCGGAGTGTGAAGGTGAATAGTTCCAGGTTCATACACAGAAGAGTGAGAAAAAACAACAAAGTACGAGACATTGTGATTCACACAAGGAAAAGCACAAAGATAAGACCAGAGGTTGTTTGATCACACAACAGAGACTTAAAACAGACCTTCCTCTTCTTAAAGACCTCTGAGCAACAGGGCTGAAATCTCTTAAAATCCACAGAGATTCAGACTTGAATGAAGGTCTGGTTCTAGAGCACTAATGCAATGTGGAATGAACACACATACACACGAACACACACACACACACACACGTCACTCTTCACTCATGTTCCTGTCCGCATATTGCTGTTTTTTTGTTGTTGTTGGTTTTATTTACTAAAAATTAGTTTCTTATTCTAAAGTTAATCATTTTATACATTTGGATTATTGAAATAAATATGTAATTGCAATCAAGTATTTTCTTTTAGTGGCAACTTAAGTGGCATTATTGCAAATGTATGTGGCATTATTGCAATAAGAAGACACTTCAAAAGACCTCAAACAAAAACAAAAAAATCTAAACTTTGACAAAAATACTGATTTAATGTATTTTAAAATGATTAAATATATATTCATAACAAAAGCTGTTAGAAGACCAGTTAGTCACATCCAGAAATATGAATGGATCTCTATGGGGCAATTACACTTTCTGGCTAAAACTATATTATCTGCTAAACAAATTCTAACCAGATGGCAGAATTATGCATCTAACAAATAGATCAATATCCAGAAACAACTCGTATTGAATTTTGATTATTATTAATGAATGTGTTTTTTTTTTTTTTTCTTAAAAATGTAATATTTCATATGCATGCTAATTGTGTAGCTCAGTAGCGGTTTTTGGTACGGGCGAACCGGGCAATCGCCCGGGGCGGCATTTTTGGGGGGGGGGGCGGCGCCGCCGGCACGAGCAGAATAAATAAATAAATAAATCTGCGTCGCGAAGCGGTTTTCTATTATCTATCATTTCACTGTGTGGGGAATTGACAAATTTGCGCCCTCTGCAGCTGCAGGCGCCCCTGCTTGCTGAGAAGATGCTGTGCACAGAAGCTGTTTGTTTGAGAAGGGGAAAGGGGAGGGGGCGCGGGCGCGGGCGCGGATGACAGTTCACCTCTGGTTCACCTCTGGGTATATAACCATATAGTTATCTAAGTCAGTCACACCTCGACTTTCTTTCAAATAACGCACATTTCATTCAGAATATTATAAATACAGGCCTCTATATTTTC
Source organism: Leucaspius delineatus (assembly GCA_023718395.1). NCBI lineage: Eukaryota > Metazoa > Chordata > Actinopteri > Cypriniformes > Leuciscidae > Leucaspius > Leucaspius delineatus. Next base: position 55,439,631 of record CM043356.1, read on the forward strand.
TGAACATTTTTGTTTTTCTGAATTGTCTGAATGGCTAATAAAAATAGGTAATAGGGTAGACTGGGTACAGTTGAGACACTTTTTGCGTTTTGATTTTTCACACAAAAATAGATACTGAAAAGAAGTGAATTTCCACATGGCATGCCACATGACATTTCATTAGCTTGTAGACAAAGATATTATCAATCAATAATACCCACAAGTAGTTTATATTTTCCACAATTACCTAATAAAAATAAGGTGCTTTTTGTCTCAACCTTGTCTCAACTGTACCCATATGTGGTACAGCTGAGACAGTCCATGGTACAGTTGAGACACCCATTTTTAATGATGTATCGACAACTTACCATTCATTGTAAATATAAAAAAATAAAGACAAATAAAGAAAATAACAATTGGGCAACATTTTTGTTTATTCAACCATTTATATTCATTCATTTTATTTAAATTAGCACTGGTTAAAATTTATAAAGCAGGAACAAGATATTAAACAATATTTATTAATAATACACAGTTTAAATATCACAAATATCAAATTTTATTTTCATTTGCGTCCTATGCTGGCTAATTACGACCTTTAATCTGTTATCATAACACTGAACAATTAAACAGTGTGTTTCCTAATAGAGCTCTATTGGGGGTACAGTTGGTACACGTGTGTCTCAACTATACCCCGCTGGCCACCTCGCACATTTCTCTAGATTTTGCAATTACCTTGCATGACACAATACCATGAAATATGCCAGTTTTTAGGGCACAGAATAAAGTTTGTGGTGATACCAGTTACGTTTAACAGTCATATAGGGATAATAAGCTATTCATTGTGGAGAGTGCATGGTGAAGTAAACGTCCTACTTTAGAAAAAAAACTTTACCCGATATTTCCGGATCGGAGATGCGTCCACTGTTCAAATTTCCCACAAACAAAGAGGACACTAATACGCATGTGCACAGCAAAAATCACAACTTGTGCTTGCTGCGAACGCAAGTTATTAAAGGTGTCTCAACTGTACCTATGTCTCAACTGTACACAGTCTACAATGATTACTTGGTCACCACCACCAAGGTGAATTGGTTTAGTCTTGACTTCTGGTCGTGACGTCGTGAGTGACAGTTGGTATGGGGGGGATCAGGGGAAATCTGTTGATTGTCGGTGTCGAGTGCCAAATAAGAGATGGACAAGAAAGGTCAAAGCCATCAGGTGCCCAATTTAGCAACTATGTTTTGTCTGTATGATTACGGTATCCATGTCATGAATGAAGGGGCAATATTAATTGGTGGGTATAACTCTTATTTGTTAGCCTTTTTGCTATGATTCTTGTTATGCTTAACAATAATTCGGTTTTAACTCAAACACGAGATCTAATTTCACCATAATATTGTGCTTTGCAACAAAACTATTACAAGTTCAGTTATTACACTCAAAAAAAAATTTTGTCTAAAAATAAGATTTATGTATTTGAATTGCATAACAAATTTCCATGCATTTGGATTACATAGTTTTAACATAAACCAATCAATAATCTGAATGTGATTCATATTTTTAAGTCATATCTAAATGAAACAGATAAGATTTATGTAATTGTATTAATAAACTAAATGTGATTTATATTTGTCAGTCATATGTAAATGAAACGGGTAAGATTTATGTAATAGTACACAGAAAAACGCCCATGTTAAATCAACACTGCTCAGTGTTCATATGTGTGCACACTACAGAGGTAAAGCGGTCTTGAAGTTAATGAGATAATTAACTGATGATTATGAATGATAACTGACTGAGTTATGTCCAGGGAAAAGGATACGGAGGCGTCAGAGCTGGTTAAGAAAAGAGATCTTAATATAATCAGCAGAGTAAAATAAGCTGATAAGTGTTTTTATATAAAAAATAATAATCCATTATAAAATTAGGCTATATGCAGATCAATAAATGCAACTGGAAAAAAAATGTAAGCTTAAGCTTAACTTATAAAGTATGTTAAACTTCTTTGAAATTGCGTCAAATACGCAGGAATATACACTTCAAAAACAAATCGCTTTATTATGCATACCAGTGTGTATACAACTGGTGAAACATACGTTTTTAATCATGGATCCGTGAAAAATGGCTGCGACGAATCTGTAGCCGTCTGGAAATCCAGGTAAAACTTTCTGCGTGCACGCGCGTTCCTCCAGCTAACATGATCCCCAGTTGATCCGTAACACCGGCTCGCTGTTATGCAAGTTCAAGTTTGCTCCAACAAAAAGACGACCAAAATAAGCCCAGGCAAGACAGCCGTGCGTTACATCAACAGACGCGCATCTCGTCCCGCAATATAGAGGCAGGGTTGCCATCTCTCACGCATCTGGCGTGACAGTCACGCATTCAGCCTCAATCTCACGCTTAACAAAGAAATCTCAGGCTAAATTAGACATTCTTCTGTGCTGTATTTTTTTTCACTCATGTGCACTAAATTTCAGAATTACTATAAACAATTCAGGCTCTTAACTACTGGATGGACCACTAGTTATGGCGCAAATTAGTTAAAATCTCCCGGAATCTAGAGCGAGCACGCATGCGAGACAGAGACTGTGCTCCAAACATAGTGCGCGCACGCACGGCAGAGAGTCATACCTATATTTTTAAAGACCTATATTTTTGTGGATTTGTCTGAATAGTGTTTCGTGGCCACGAATTAATAATACCTCAGCACGTTATACTAATTTGTTCCCTCGTTTTACTATATTGTGGCCACGTTGTAATTCGTTAAACCAAAGTGAGGGAGGGAATTGTTAGTTCAACGAGTCCATGATTTATTAAAACGAGGGAACAAATAAGTCGCCGTAACAACGAATTATTTAGATCAGTAGAGAGAGAGAGAGAGAGAGAGAGAGAGAGCCGGCCGCGCGCGCACTCTCACCATCTTCAGACACGAGCGCTGTATCTCTCTCCCTCGCGCATATCAACCATAGATATCATATAAAGCCTTTATATGATATCTATGGTGCCAACGGTGTCTTGACAACCACTTGACTACATATGTACTCGTCACTGGCCTGAAGCGCGAAAATCAGCCTTTTA
>CM043356.1:55452690-55562690 GCA_023718395.1 Leucaspius delineatus
TAATTATATATTTAAGTACTGAGTAATATTAAGCACATGTACGTACTATAGGGTTAGGGTTCATTTATAGTTATTACTATAGTAAATACATGTAATGTGTAACAATGACACTGTAAAATAGTGTTACCAACAAAAACATGTAAAAACAAAACATCAAGTTTTATAAATGTACGCAGTATTCCTGTTTGTTTCATATAGTTTTAGAAAACTTTTATATTATTTTCTACAAGTTTAAAAACTATGTAAAAAGAATATAGTACATATTGTCCTTAAACACCTTTATATGTGAAACTAAACAAACATCTGAATTATGTTAAAAATATTGCAATTATAATTTAAAATTAAAATCAGAAAAAAATAAAAATAAATGCTCATTATGTTTATTTTTTTCCGACAGTCATTATTACATCAGGATTGAAACAACATTAATATATGATGAATCTCTCTCTCTCTCTCTCTCTCTCTCTCTCTCTCTCTCTCTCTCTCTCTCTCTCTCTCTCTCTCTCTCTCTCTCTCTCTCACACACACACACACACACTCTCTCTCTCTCTCTCTCTCTCTAATCTAGGTTTCTCTTAAACTGGAGTATTTAGAGCAGAAAGTGTTCCTCATCCTCGATGTGCTGTAGATCACAGTGTCTACAGATCCTCTGCTCTCTCTCTGTCCAAACACACACACACACACACACACACACACACACTCATCCTCGATGTGCTGTAGATCACAGTGTCTACAGATCCTCTGCTCTCTCTCTGTCCACTCACACACACTCATCCTCGATGTGCTGTAGATCACAGTGTCTACAGATCCTCTGCTCTCTCTCTGTCCACACACACACACACACACATACACTCACACACACTCATCCTCGATGTGCTGTAGATCAGTGTCTACAGATCCTCTGCTCTCTCTCTGTCCACACACACATACTCACACACACTCATCCTCGATGTGCTGTAGATCACAGTGTCTACAGATCCTCTGCTCTCTCTCTGTCCCCACACACACACACACACACACACACACACACTGCTCTGCTCTCTCTCTGTCCATGTTAGTCTATGTCTTCCTCTCTCTATCTCTAGATCATGGTCACTTAATCTGTATTTGGAGAGGATTTGTCTTTCTTTAAAATGTTTAATAGATAGATAACTGGCCAGTTTAGTGGCTCTATTGGGGGTCGAGTAACATTGGAGTTTATTCTGGAGGGCAAAATGTGCTTTTAGTGATTCATCATGAGTGTCTTTTAGATGTTTGTGGATTTGGTTAATGATAGGTTTGGGGTTGATGGGGAGTATAGTCTGATGGACGAGTTGGAGAGCGAGTGTGTTCAGAGGATGAGGTTCTGCTGAGGTTTCATTGGCGAGGAGGGCTTTATATTGCACTGACTCTGGGTCAGACTGATGGAGATGATGCCAGAACTGAACACATCTCTTCTGGATCTCGATGTTCAGCGGGTACAGGTCCAGCTCAGCCCTGCAGGCGGCAGTGCACGTGTTTCTGTGAACCCCGAGAATATTTTTGCCAATTTCCAATTGTAGTTTTTCTACTGATGTTTTGTTTACAATTTAGTACTGGTCCCCAGATTTCACATCCATATAAAAGAATTGGTTTTATTATTAAATTATATAATTTTATCCAGGTTTTAATGGGTAATTTTAAGTGTCCACATCGTGACTTTATAGCATAGAAAGCCCTCCGAGCCTTTTCACCGAGTGTTTTCACAGCCAGACCGAAGCGTCCCGAAGCGCTGATGTCGATGCCCAGATAGCTGTAGCTAGGGATGGGCGATATGACCTAAAATCCATATTGCGATATACATTGCAGCCTCTAGCGATAACGATATATATCACGATATATAAATTATAATAAAACCATTTCAGAACAGGTTACACAGACCTTAAGGAAAGCCAAACAACTGCTAAATGTATTTTTTTTTTTTTAAGAAAGAAAGAAACGGTGTATGTAGTTTTGAGAACATTTATTGTGCAAAACTGTAATTATACAACATAATGTTGCAGATAAATAAAATTCAAGTACACTAGCTGCAGAGACTTTAAGTAGCCCTAATGTTTATATTATGGCTAGCAGCTTATGAAACCCCAAATTCAAAATTAGAATGTTGTGAAAAGGTTTTCATAAAGCTGTAAGCCATAATCATCAAAATGATAAATAAAGGCTTGTAATATCTCACTTTGCATGTAATGAGTCTATATAGTTTCACCTTTTACTTTTGCACGATATTCTAATTTTTCGAGTTTCACCTGTAGCCTATACGTCAACTAAAGAAAATGCTTCAAGTATAAAAGTTTATTTACATTAGTGCCATGCCATAGACAGTAAAAAGTGCAAAACAGTGCAGAAGGCACCAAATGTAGTTTTAGTTAGGCTATTTTCTTAAAGGACACAAAAGATGCAAAGAGCAAAACAACTGATGTCTTCTCAGTTAAAAAGCAACACAACAACGAATCTTAAAATCGGGCACACAGAGATGTGTTTACACCACTATTTTGTGAATACGCGCTGGTATTCAGTGACGTTTCGTTTTGAGGTGGTAGAACAGATTAGTCGTGTGTGTTACCGAACTGTTGCCACACACACGCACTCTGTATTGTTTGCTGCTGCTCGTCAGACGGCTTAAATCCGAACCAAGTCCAAATAATCTTTTTCCGATCTTTTTCACCAGCTCCTCCGTTTCGCTTTCAGTCATGTTTACTCAAGATGACGACGAATATGATGCGTTGCAGCCGGGTGCAGCCCGTGGCTCTAAATTTCGCGGGTAGATTGCGTCATCAACATGCATTAGCGCGATAGTGCAAAAGAATTAAAATCTCTATCGTAGGCCAATTTTGTATCGTTTATATCGCATATCGTTTCTATCGCCCATTAGGCCCTGTCCCAAATGGCGCACTTCATGCGGACTTTCGGTCTCGTGGACTTGAATTGCGCGTGCTCGCTGAGTCTACGAGTCCGTAGGCTGTCCCATTCAGCATTTTACCGCTCTGAAGTGTGCTCAGCAGCGCCCCCTTTGTACCCTTGAAGCGGTCTTCCGCGAAGCCCGCATAGAAGCAGGCTCCACGCACTTTAACTACCCAGGAATCCTTGCGAAAGGCCAATCAGACAACAGATGGGAGGAGATTTCACTCACGGATAATTGTTGACATGGCTGAGAAGAAAATATTACGGGTTTTATGACCTAAATGTACATTTTACCAGTTGTTACCTACAGTTTATACAAACATTATGGTCATCGACCAGTGGTTGATGTCTCAAACATAATAATAGCGTGTTTAATAATACGATCGTGTTATGATTCATTAAATAAATAGTACCGAATGTCAGGGCTTTACTGAGTCATATGTAAACATAGTATGAATATTGAAACCTGTAAATTGAAAAAATTATGTTTAAATTATGTTTTAAAATTGTAATCTTAGTTCAAATGGAACATTATGTAGCCTATTATTATGTACAACTGTAAACATCATTTAAATAAGCATGATATATCTATTGTTTAATGCCCAGGTGATATGCACAATATCAAAATATAGAACTGTAAAATTAGGATGTGTAGTTGACATGCAAATAAGACATCGGAGCGCAAAAATGTGATTTCTCCTGTCCAACAACAACCAGGCAGTTATTTCTGGAGTGCCGATCGAGTCTGTCCCAAAAATACCTCTCAATGCGCCCTCGTGGACTCGCGCCAAGGGCCCTATAGGTCTGCACTACATGACGTCACCAAAGTGTGGACTCTGAGGAAGTCCACAAGTCCGGAGTGTGCCATTTGGGACAGGGCCTAGCTGTAGCTAGTGCTGTACACACACACACACACACACACACACTCACTCAGATAGCTGTAGCTAGAGCTGTACACACACACACACACACACACACATAGCTGTAGCTGGTGCTGTACACACACACACACACACACACACACTCAGATAGCTGTAGCTAGTGCTGTGCTGCAGGACCTGGCCTTTACACACACACACACAGATAGCTGTAGCTAGTGCTGTGCTGCAGGACCTGGCCTTTACACTCACAAACACACACACACACACAGATAGCTGTAGCTAGTGCTGTGCTGCAGGACCTGGCCTTTACACACACACACACACACACACACACACACACACACACACACTACTCCACGTCCCTGCTGGAAGAACACACACACACTCCACGTCCCTGCTGGAAGAACACACACACACACACACACTCCACGTCCCTGCTGGAAGAACACACACACACTCCACGTCCCTGCTGGAAGAACACACACACTCACACACATTCCACGTCCCTGCTGGAAGAACACACACACACACACACTCCACGTCCCTGCTGGAAGAACACACACACACACACACACACACTCCACGTTCCTGCTGGAAGAACACACACACACACTCCACGTCCCTGCTGGAAGAACACACACACACACTCCACGTCCCTGCTGGAAGAACGCGGTTCTGTGGTTACTGATTTTCACCGCACTTTTGCTGTTGGTGTACAAAGATTTTATAATGTCAAATGTTTTTCCGCCGATGCCAATTTGTAGGATTTTGTACAGTAGACCATCATGCCAAATTGAGTCAAATGCTTTTTTAAAGTCTACAAAACATGCCAATATTTTCCTTTGTCTGTCGTTGATGTTCTTGTTGATTAGAGTGTGGAGGGAATAGATGTGGTCGGATGTGCGCTGATTTGGGAAAAAGCCAATCTGAGCTTTATTTAAACTGTTGTGTGCTGAGATGTGTGAGACGACGCATGTGTTTATGACACTGCAGAACAGTTTTCCCAACACACTGCCCACACTTATCCCGCGGTAGTTACTGGGGTGGAGTCGATCACCGCTCTTAAATATGGGGGCGATGAGTCCCTCAGACCAGATCTCAGGGAAGTGTCCAGACCAGAACACCAGAGTAAATAATTTGGCTATTGTTTGAATCATGCTGGGACTACTGAGTTTAAGCATCTCGTTATTAATGTGATCTTGTCCACATGCTTTCTTCAATTTAAGATTTTTTATATGTTCTAATATTTCAGATATTGTTATAGATTTATCTGATGGATTTTGATCATTTTTAATTGTTTTCTCTAAGTCTTCAAGTGTTTTCTTTATTTTACTCTGAGGTTGGTTGAGGTCAGCCGGCTCAGTTTTTTGATACAGATTTTCAAAGTAAGATTTCCAAATTGTGCCATTCTGGAGTGACATCTCTAATTTGGGTTTTCCGAGTTTTTTATATAAGTTCCAGAAAGTGTTTTGATCCACTGAATCATCAATTTCTTCAATTTTGGTTTTAAAATATTTTTCTCTTTTGCTCCACAGAAGTGTTTTGTACTTTTGCAGACAGTCTGAGTAAGAAAGCCGTAATGTCTGGCTGGACGGATCTTTGTGCTTTTTGTTAGAGAGTCTCCTGAGTTCTTGTCTGAGACCGGCACTTCATCATCAAACCAGACATCCTTTCTCTTTCTCTGTTGATTTGTTTTATGTTTGCTTTGATGTTTAATGTTAGATAGAGTCATCAATGTTTTGAATATGTAATTTAAGTTTTTTGTTGCTGAATTTATTCCATTAACATCTAAACTGAAATCAGTGGACATAAATTCATCCAGCATTTTTAATATAGTAGGGCTGCTCATATTTTCTTTGAATTGGTCCGAGTTGGATTGATTCCACTTGAGTTTATGTTTCAGAGGAAACAGTTTTTCAGATTTAAGTGGAGAAGTTTTAGTTATTTCACATGGGGGCTTCAGATAAAGCACAGTTTGGCAGTGATCGGACATCGGGAGCTGAGGTCTGACTGTGAAGGCATTAATAAAGCTTTGATCAATATCTGTTATTGAATAATCAACCACACTGGTTCCTAATCTGGAGCAGTGAGTGAATCTACCTAATGTATCTCCACGAGTTCTGCCGTTAATGATGTATAATCCTAAACCTTTACAGAGTTTCAACATTTGTTTTCCACTAATGTTCACTGAAGTGTCGCAGCTGTTTCTCGGTGTGATATTCGATGAGGAATGAAACGTGGTGTCATTGGGGATGTGCTCATTATCTACAATATTTACATAATCAATTTCTCGCCCTGTTCTGGCGTTTAAGTCTCCGCAGATGAGGATATTTCCTCTGGACTGAAAGTGTAAGATGTCAGTCTGTAATGTTGGGAAGCTTTGCTCTTCGTAATAGGGAGAGTCATGAGGGGGAATATAGACTGCACAGAGGTAAAGACTAGACTGATATATGACGGATTTCACTTCAAGACAAATAGATGATTTTCCACTTTTAACAACTTTAATTGAATGTTTTAAATCATCTTTGTGCCATATGAGTATTCCACCTGAGTCTCGGCCACATTTAATTTTAGAATTTTTTGATGAGGGAACCATAATTTCCTTGTATCCTATTGGACAATGCAAGGTCTCATTACTACGACACCACGTCTCCTGAAAGACACAGATGTCCATATCTCTCACACTGCTGAGTTAGTCTTGGTCTGCAGTCTTATTACCAAAAGTAGAAGAGTGCAGACCTTGTATATTCCAACAACTGATTTTAAATGATTTCATGGATAGGTGTGTGTGTGTGTGTGTGTGTGTGTGTGTGTGTGTGTGTGTGTGTGTGATGCAGGTTATGTCCTCAGCCTGGAGCAGATGACGTTCAGCAGATGTCGTGTCTGGTTGAGTTCAGCGGCTGCAGGGTTCTGTGGTTGTTGAGCGGCCGCTGCGTAGCTCTTGTGTTGGGATGGAGGTCCGGCGGCCGGTCTGGGCTCTGCTGGAGGACGAGGGCTTCTTGGTGGCTGAGAGCTTCGCCTGTTATCAGAGTTTCTGTTGTTTCTTGCTGTGTTTCCAAGGGCTGTGCTTTTCAGCACTCTGGCGAAGACTTTCACCCCTTGCTTATTGAGATGTGCGTGGTCATGCATATGATGAGGCTGTATGTCTTTGTGATGGGCGAGATGAACATTAGGAATGAGTGCGCAGCTTCTGGAGAGTCCACATTATTCCCGTGGATCACGTGGAACGGCACATCGGTGCGTGGCAGCAGTGTGGACAGAGTTACTCTAGCGTCTGGGAAGCGTTGTGTGGCTCTGATCGCCACCTCTCTCATCACAGGAGCCACACGGACCTTCATGGCCCTTAAATCATTCGTCCCCGTGTGGATTACGATGTGCTTGTAGTTTTCATGTGGGTTTCTCTCAGACAGGATCTGAAAAGCACTTCTAGTGTTTGGGCACCAGATTTTCTTGGCTCTCATGTTTGGTAATAGTAGTCTCTCATTGACATATTTCCCATTAGAGTCTGTCAGGATAAGAGCATGTGTTTCTCCCGGGTCCTGTGCAGAGGAGCTGTGGATCTGGGGTGTGGATCAGTCGAGCAGTGAGGCTCTTCTTCCTCTGGTTGCTGTTCAGGTTGAGGATTTTCCATGAGCATCTCTGGACGAGTCAAGGGTTTGGCAGAAGACTCTTTAGGTGCTGAAACAGAATTGAGTCTTTCTTTCAGATCTGTGATGAGTTCATCTTTGGTGCGAAGAACTGACTTCAAGGCCGATAACTCCTCCTGCATTTCTTTTCTAACGTCTGTTAGTTGTTTTCCTAATGTTGATTTTACTTCCCTCAGTTCATCTTTAGTTTTCTGAAGTTCTTTTGACATTTCTTCTCTGTGTCTCTGTAGATATTCAACTTCTTGTTTTAAGTTCTTTATGTCGATTGTCACTTGTTCCATGTTGTTGTCTTTCAGGTGGGATAGTATTAATTCTTTCATCTCCACTACTTCTGCTTCCAGAAGTGAAAAGTTGTCTTTCATTCTTGAAATTGGAGATGGGATCGCAGTTGCTGAAGTCACTGTCGTCTTTTGGTCTGATTTTCCAGGGGAGGGAACAATGTTCGCATTCTTGTCCACTTCATCAGACAATGCCAGCTTTTTTATTAATTCAAAATCTTCAATGAAGACCTTGAGAGCAGACTCTGATCTCTGGACCATGACAGTGCCATTTTGATATAAGTTCAGGGTCAAAAATCTTGTTTCATCATTTTTTTCAGCATCTTCAAATGCTAAGATCTGTCTGCCTTTACAGATGCCTCTTTTCTTGGTAAAGGTGAGATGTTGACAGAAGGCAGTGTGCCATAAAGGGCTGTGTTCGGTGTAAAAGAGCAGGTTGTTCATGGCACTGTGGTCCTGTTGTTCAGCAAACAGTGTGTCGGGCCTCTCCTTCATCTGCTTGTGTCTGAGCATCAGCCTGGAGGCCTCAGAGCTCTTCTGAGGGTAGATGAAGGGGCGGGGCCAAGATGATGCGTTGGCCATCATTGATTTGGAATGTAAACAATCAACTGAAATAACTGCCACTGTTTTGAATTGTTTTGTTTATCATCTCTCAGTGGAGATATAAAACTGGTCAAAATGAGTAAATAAGCCAAAAATGGGGAAAATATGAAAAATTCCAGTTGTGTCCAAAATGTCCAAAAATGTTTTTTCTGTGCTGTTCTTTCAAACAGGAATCAAGCAAAAGTCCAAAGAGAGATAAATAGCACTGTCTATTCAAAATGTTTTTACCTCTCTTTTCCTCCAAGTTTTCTTATAGCTGTTGCTGTTGTTGTTGTTGTTGTTTTGCTTGATGTTATCCTTTCCAACATGAGTATCTTCTTCTGCAGAGGTTATCCTGTGATCAGCTTCTCTTGAACTTTTCCTCAAATTCAGATGTGACAGTGTAAAAAAAAAAAAAAAAAAACTGTCCAGATTCAACAAAATCTTTGTCTAGATGTTGATGTATGTTGAATCTAGGGGTGTCGCAATATACCGGTATTGACGATAATCGTGATATTCAAAGCATGAAATATCGACATCGTGTTAATTTAGAGCAATACAATATACCGGTATTGGCGATATTGGCGTTTTCTAGACGCAGCGCTCGTCCGCGCCCGCGCAGCTAGAGTGAAACTCTCTGTCCACACCCGAAAAAAGTAAGCTGAGCTCGCCAGTATTAACAACAGAATTCTTCGGCTTCAAAGAAAACAGCACCTTAGAGGTGGTCGCACACCGGACGAGAAGCGCAGCGCCACGTCTTTAAAATTCGAACACATTCTGTATGAGTGTACACACACCGGACGAAAAGCACAGCGCGGTTCTATTCGGCGTCTGTCCGCGGCGCCCAGCAACGGCTCAGGACCTTGTTCAAAATCCTGCCGCGACACAGAGCGCAGAAAAAAGTGTTCAGATCACAGACTCAGCAACTATTGTATTTAATTGTACAGTATAATCATAACATAGTACAGACATTATCTCAATTCCATAATGTCCTTAAACATAATTATATTGCTGGCCATAAACTGAGAAAGTGCGTGTCCGGTGTGCAATACCTCGAGTTGTCAGATTATTTTACTAGTCATCATGGAATGGGAAACGTGACATTAACTGTTAACAGGGGGTTTCTGTGTTCATATATTTAATAAAGGGTGATTATTAAAATTAAGAACCCTGTTTTCTTTACTCATCTTATTTTTGTATTTGTATTTGCACTTGATTTTTTTTATTCAAATCTGCTATCTGCATGACTTTATTGGCGCTGGTGCAACAATAGGTTTAAGAGCTTTTCAGTTCTTCAGGAAACCTTCAGACAGTGTTTGGCTTCAGTTTGAAACCAGATAAACTTCACATGCTTGTCTTCCTTCACAAAAATTTGCCATAGATTGAGTACGCAAGAAGTAAAAATGCATGTGCCTTGTGTTTATCAGTATCCTTATGTTTGTTGGGTAAAAAAGAAAAACTAAATACCCCCCCCCCCCCCCCATAGATTCTATAGATATCGCGATATATCGATATCGTGAATTCTTTTGGCCACAATAACCGTGGTGTGAAAAATCTAACATCGTGACAGCCCTAAGTTGAATCCTCTCTTTTCATTAGCTTGTTAGCAAATAAATCTTATTTTTCTTGCAACTTATCTGGAGCTCAACTCAAGTGAAGACTCAAGTATTATTATGATTATGATTATTTTTTTCTCACCTTAGGTTTTAAAAATTGCATACAAAAACAATACCCCCAATCTTTTTACATAGGGGAAATTACATGAGAAAACTTGAGCAGGGTATTATTTTGATAATGTTAAATTGATATTACATTAATAAAAACAACCCATAGGTGGACTTAAACGTAATAAAAAATAAATAAACACTTAATTTTATTATTTATTTATTTTTGCACTGTTATCCAGCAGTGTCTATGAAAGCACCAGCAGCGGGAGAGAGTTCTGCCATTAACACATCAGCAGACCCAGCATCAGAGTCCCCATCTCTGCTCACCGGTAATGGTCAAATGCTTCATTCAATAGAACTGACATGTTCTTGATCAGCAAACTATTTTTCTGTCACCTGTCACCCACCAAATAATAATATCTGTCCAAATGCAGACCCTAAGAGTTACACTCATGAAATCATAAATGTTTCATCCTTGAAAACAACAAAATACATTAAATATATGTTGTTTAATTCTACAATTTATTTCCATAGATTACTACATACTATACTAAACTCTGCGTTTGCCGCGAGAGCCCGCCCACATGCTGTTCTGATTGGGTGTGGGTTTTGATTGATTTTGACGCATCTCGCAGTCGCGTCACTTTTAGTGTGGACGGGCAAATTGCTTGTCGCTGGAATCTTATCGCATCGCGTCTGGTTAGGACACGGTGTAAGGCTTAATCCTGGCTTAATATAAGCCCTGTATGTGAAACCGGCCCATATTGTTTTATTTGGTTATGTGTTTCCTAAGCAATGAGGCACATGTATTTTAGTTTATTGTGCCCAGAACAGAGGCTACAAGTTGTATAGTGTATTCCAGCAGTTTTTATGTTTATTGTTTTATGTGTGCAGAGACTCCATCAGCAGACCCAGCATCAGAGTCTTCATCTCTGCTCAGCCCTGAGTCTGACACTCTTCCTCCTGCATCTCCTCCTCGGCTTCTCATCCTGTTTTCATCTCCTCTGAGTCTAGTCCTTTACCTTCTTCTTCTTCTCTGGCCTCTCCTGAATCCTGAAGTGAGGTGGACCCCGGCCGTTTCCAGGACCTAACCATGACGCCTCCTGAAGTGCCAGCCTCATCAGCCCTGTGAAGGCCTCATCGACACGACCAATCTGACCTCAGACCTGTAACGCTGCCTGGATCATAATCATACACTGTTTGCTCGTTGGCCAGAGGAGAACTGAGCGACTGAGCCTGGGTTCTCCCAAGGTTTATTTCTCCATTCTGTCACTGATGGAGTTTTGGTTCCTTGCCTCTGTCGCCTTGGCTTTTGGCTTGCTTAGTTGGGGACATCGAATATTCAACAATATTATTGATCTGGTAAGACTGGGTTAGAATTCTACAAATGTACATATTGTAATATTTTCTTTTGCACATATTGCAACATATTTATAGTAAGCTATTCAGTGTTGTGACCATAACGTACCCAAACCAAGAGTTGATTGTGTGTTGTACTTTTAATTTTACTTATGTCAAATTATAACCATATTTTTATTTGTTTCAGAATGCCCCATGCATAAAGACTCAACCAGTTTCCCCTACAAAACATTTGAAGAAAAGAATCAGGGAGGTTTGTTTCAAAAAGCAAAATACTGAAATAAGTTTTATTATGCTTCTTATGATAGATTTAGTCCAACTAACTATTAATTTCACTTTGTTTATTTTCACTTGGATTTAATTGTGTATTTGCCGTTCAGCAGATGTATGACTGTAACTTCATGTGTTGTAAGTAAATGTCATTAACATTAACCCATGTTTCTTTCTGTTTCTGCTAAGGGTCATAAGGAGGTGTTGCTGCAGTGGCATCCTTGCTCTCAATGGGCTGCATATTATCTGAAGTTTATTTGCTGTACTGAAGAAAATTGACGGAACTAAGAAAAAAAAATGTTTGTAAAAACATTAGAGACAAAAAAAATAAACATTTATTCAGTTTTAACTGAAGTTGCAGTTTGATCAGGACTTCAGACTTACATGTAATTCAAATATAATTTGAAATGTGGTGTGCTTTTTATTTTTTATCTATTCTTTAATGTTTTCAACCACTCTTAGTTTCAAGTATTATTTTTTTTATCAAGCCTTTGTTGAGAACTGCATTTTTTTGTTGTTGTCTTGAACAATGAGATTAAAATTGATTGTAAACACTCCACCAAATGAGTGAAAATGTGTTACTGTCTGACACACTCTAAGTGCAGTGTGAATAATTAAATCATCTGCTGAATGCATATTTTCAAACAATTACATTATATGGATTACATGCCTGAAAACTCTGTCTTATTGTACATAACCAAGATAGTATTTATATTCCAGTAATGAGCATTGTTACTAACACTGTTTGCTGTCTTACAGTGGGAAAAAGTGGAAAAACTCCTGGGAGCCAAGAGAAAATATTCAAAGTTCATCCTGAAGATGAATGTGTGTGTGTGTGTGTGTGTGTGTGTATTCCGATGTATTTTTTGTTGCTAGGTTGTAAAATAGATGCCTTGTATGACTTGCAGTTTTGTCTTTCAGTGTTCAGACACAGCAGTTCTGGGTTATTCTTGTGTTCTGCTTCTGTTGCTGCTTTGTACAGAACATTATCTGTTCTCTGTGTTTGATGAGTGGACTCATAAAATGTTTTGAAATATGTCACTGGCTCTGTTCCTTCATATACTCTTGATTTTTACGATTGTTTATATTTGTTATTTAAGATTAAGAGCAAACATATATGCACCCTAAATGCATTTAATGATGTGTTTACTGCTGAAAATTTCAGAAAGCCACGTAATTATTATTATTATTATTTTTATTTTTTTATCATTCATTACCCTAAAGGACCTATTAGCCCACAGTCAAGATGTTTTTTTTAACTCTATAATGTGTGTATGGGAGGATAGACCAAGATACTTTTGGGCCTTGGGTTGGAAGCATCTGAAGCTGGTACTTCCTTTCTCTGCAGGAAGAACACAAGGAAGACAGTGATTGAATACTATTAATACGAGAACAATGCTTTTAAACGACGCCCCATGCCACGCCCACCCGCCACTGGGCTTTGAGATAATTGGGTAATGTAGTCCAGATTTATCCTCTGTTATGAAATCGCCCATTCATTGCAAAACTTGTTATTGGCCTGAGAGATATAATCATTGCCATGGGAAACCCCTGTCTTTGCTACACATTTAAACTACAAATGGCAGAATTTATCAAATTAATCATGATTTTGTGAGAGACACACTCTCTCTCACACAAACACAGGCACACACACACTCTCTCACACAAACACACATACAAACTCTCACACACAGACACACTTTCCCTCTCTCTCTCTCTCTCCCTCTCACATACAAACTATCTCTCTCACACACACACAGACACTCTCAGACAAACACAGACACACTCTCTCTCACATGCACACATCTCTCACACAGACACACTTTCTCTCTCCCTCTCTCTCACACACACACACACACGCATGTATCTAACCCTAACCGCACATATCCATCTATATACAGGATTTTTTATTGCTGTAATAAATTAAAGGAGTAAAATCCTTCAACACAATGTTTCTCAGGCATTATATTTGCATATGCTTGTCTCTGTGTAATTATTGGTAGCAAATAAAGCAAAAGTAATATGAATGATGTGTACATTAACTTGTATGTATTGTTATGAACTAATATCCTGCTTTGGCCACTTGTGAGCAAAATGCAAAAATAGGTTATAAAATTAAGAACATCAGTATCAGCATTCGGGGCACTATGATCACGTTAATCATCGTTAAGGATATAGATCATGGTGCAAAATAATAATGAATATATATTTATAATATATAAAATATAAATGCACTGTAGTTTGTATTGTTCTTCGTGAGTAGTATTGTAGTTAATGTTAATGTAAAGTGAGGAAGAAAATAAAGAGTATTTGTCAGTTTTATTCAAATTACAGTTTTTCTGAATTGCTAAAACACATTTCTTGAAACTATCACTCACTTTCTCAAAACCTTAAACACAAAACCAAATTTTCACACCACATTCAGAGAACCTCTGACTCTTATGGCAAAATACAACAATTGCCTCAAAACCATTTTATCTTTGCTCAAAATCAAACAATGCTTTCAGATCATACACACAACAAGTCAATATTATAAACACTACAGATCATTCATTAGACACTACATCAAAAAATGGAGAACACAGAATCCAAAGCATGCAGTTACAGGAAAAAAGTATATTGTAACAAATGTAACCCTACGGTGGTAGTTCAGGCTAAGAATCTATTGTAGGAGTTATCTAAATCTAGATTCGATGAGGAGGCTGGTTATGTACTAATCATATGGTCAAAGGACTCATAGATTCCACTCCAAAGGAAGCACAGGACAATAGAATAAAGTTTAAATGTAGTTCTTATTCAAATTATTTTTCTTATTTTCTTATTCAAAATTCAATATTTAGTTCAGTTCACACAGCATTAGTAGCCTACCATTGATGTTAACAAATCGGCCACAACTTTGAGATCTCATGAAACAAAACAAAAGGAAAAATCTTTCAAAGAAAAAAAGTGTTACCCTTGAGTGCACTCAAAATATTTTAACTGTCCAACCACCCCTTCAATACTTAGCGTCCATATCAAAGCACCCAATGGAGCCGCTGCAGCGCTGTTAGTTGAGGCAGTGGACCAGGGAACCAGGCACCGGGCGAACAGAGAGGAATCCAGCTTCGGTGGGAAGAACACCAGGGATCCGGGACCAGAAGAAGCCTCAAAAAAACCCAGTCTACACAAAAATATGCAGAAAATTAACTAATGTTCAACTAAATGTCATTTTTCCATCTTTTCATCATTTAAAAGTCCATATGCTCAATAACACAACTTAAAATTAAAATCAATACAATGGAATTGGACAAACAAAAGTACAGTATAGCATAGTAACTCAAAATTGACATACTTGACTCAAAACAAAATTATTTCCTTTCAAAATGCATTTTTCATTGTACCAAAATATACAACAGATGTACAACTAAAATATACCACAAAATGTACCTGTGTGGTAACATCCACTGCTATTGTAGACAGCCAGACTGATTTTTTTTTTTTTTATCCACTGTAACGTTGAAATGTAAACTTTTTAGTCATTTCACCATTTTAACTTCAAGCTAATCAACACAAAATGATAATTTTTACTCACAGAGATAACTTTGTTTTACAACAGGTGTCATCTAATTTTCAATGTAGTTCAACCTCGAGGATATATTTCGTTTTCTAAATCAGTTTCAATCCTAATATTTACTTCTGCTCTGGCTCCCGTTTTTTCCAGGCTTT
This sequence comes from Leucaspius delineatus, assembly GCA_023718395.1. NCBI lineage: Eukaryota > Metazoa > Chordata > Actinopteri > Cypriniformes > Leuciscidae > Leucaspius > Leucaspius delineatus. The sequence continues at coordinate 55,467,999 of CM043356.1, forward strand.
TTTAAGGCAAGGCGAATGGCAGAAAAACAGCAGAAGAACGTTTCATTGTGCCCTGCCACCTAGTGGCGAACTAGATATTGAACTTTACTCTAGTTTTGAGTGTTTGCATTAAAGGTCATTTCAGGACTTTATTGGGGCAAAATTAACAGGGTTACACAAAGTAAACACAATTTGCAATTACGTAAAATGTATAGTAATGACTACTAACATTAGTAAGGTGAATAAATTACTGTATGCACTGCAAGTATAGTATTGTACTGAATATTGTATAGTATCGAATGTCTGTATATTCAGCACTTGCATACTGTGAAAATACAGTGACCAACTGCAGAAGTCCAAAAGGTTACAGTAAAAAACTCTAAATGAAAAGCATGTTACAGTCACTCAAAAGAGTTGTGCAACTGCAAAATCAAGGTCAGTGAGAGAGATTTTACATGTATTCTGCTTCAGCATCGCGTCTTCATGTTCTGGCGGAGGAGTTTGTCCACATCACAGACACACTGTCATCTCTGGAGGCAAAGAGAAAAACCCTAAAGCCAGATCCAGCCTTGACAGTGTTCTCCACACATGCTCTTCATCATCCTCATCCTCTTCCTCCTTGTTCACCACTTCTTACACGCACTCTTCCTCCTCTCTCTCTCTTATATATTTTCAATCCATATAGGTATCAACATTCAGTGCAACATTTTGAGTCAATTTTGGCACTCTAAACTGACTTGTATTTTGTACATTTGATAGAAAATAAAGAGTATTTGTCAGTTTTATTCAAATTAATTAGTTTTAAAATGGGATATAAAACTTGAGATTAATTATTAAGTCTGTGCATACAAATTAATATGCATATGCTAAATGTAATATTAAATATATTGCCTCAACGACCAAAACGTATATGTTAATATATTTATTAAATGTGCAATAAATAATAACAATTATGTTTAACAGTTGTAGGTGTAATGTAATGCCACGTGTAAAATATGGAATATAAAAGTAACAAGTAAGCAAGCGATGCCTCTATAACAATGGTGACAGAGGCTTATGGGTAATGTAGACCCTTCTGTTATTCAAATCTGCAAAGAGTTAGAAAATGTAGATGTGACACAGTAGCTCAGGGTAAGAATGACTTCTACTTATTTATTTATTTTAATTCGTCTGAAAAATATTTCATTTCCAGACTCAAAACTCAAAATCTGATTTTGGGAAGATGATGAATCCAACGCTTCCAATGTTTGTGCTAAAACTTTAAAGCTCTTCTTCAGAAAGTTGTGGACTGCAGTTGTCCTCACTCTCCTCTTCATCATCTTCCTCCAGCGAGAAGAAGGAAGGGTGTGTGTTGACACTGCCACAGGTGCTGGTGATGCTGCAAGTTTCTGCTGGAGAATGTGCCGCTTGTGTAAGATACAGCAGTAGAGCCCCTGTGTCCCTCTTCGCTCAGCTCTCTAGGCGGATCTTCAGGGAAAAAGGGAAGAAAATTGACATTGATAAAAAACAAGTATTGTGATTTTTTTGAAGCAATATTTACAGGAAACTATAACATCCTGGTTAGTGGGATCACCATATTTCTGCACATTAAATAAAAAACATTTATCGTACATACTATGGATCTTGATGTCCTCTTTAGTCTCCCGAAGAAGACTGTCCAGTTTGTCCAATGTTTTTTTAGATGTTGATAATGCTGAGTCATCTCTTTTACAATGATCATCTTCTCCTCCTCCATGCGCCTGACCAGCAGGACTTGCTCAAACAGTCGCCTCTTCAAGCGGAGACTCGACACTATTTCTGAAAATAAAAGTGGAGGGGAAAAAACTTCAAACACTAACACACAACATATTCAGCTTTACGTCTAGCACAGTGTTCTTCACTAGTCATTCTGAGGGCCTTGAGAATAATATTGATGAAGAACTTTATAAGGGTAATAATATAACAATATCCTAACTGTATCATCCCTTAAGTATGCATATAATAATGCAGCCAATACACATAATTGACAACAACTGAAACATCACACTACAATATAACAGAAAGTTAAAGAAATGCTCATCCCAGTATTAAGATTTTTTATTTTTATTAAAGACATATTGAAAGGATATCTAATTGGTAGGCAGAGTTATTTCATGCTTGGGTTGGATTTTGCCATTTCAGAATAGATATGGTTTTCTTCTTAAATGTGTTTGGCTATTGCAGCTCTTATATATAAAAGAAAAGTGATGACCACTACTAGTATAGAGTGTGTGTTACAGGAGTAACAATAACTATCAGATTATCACTATGTCTTCATATGGGAACATTACAGATCATTTTTCAGACAGCAACAGAATATATAATGTGTTATTCTTTACTGTATGTTGCACCTTTTTTACTGGGTGGCAGTGTTAAATTGCTGAGTGTTATTACTTGTATTAACAATCAACTGAATTTTGTGAATTCAAAAAAGCACAAAAATAAAACACATTAATTAGCATCTCCTTGTGCTTCCCAAGGCAGAATAAAGTCATCAGAGAGACTGCACGCTGCTTCGGTGTCAGTTTTCTCTTCACAGCCAAGAATGGTGTTGTACAGCACTATCTTCTCTCTGAGTGTCTTTTTGAGCTCACCAAGTCTTCTCCGTTTGCGTTGCCTTGTTTGGTTGCTGTCTGTAAGTTAAAAAAAATAAAATATTAGAAAAGAAAAAAAAATTACAAAATGCAAGTTGAGTGATGGAGTATCAAATACCATTTTGTCGACACAGATCATGCTTCTTTCTTCGGATGGAATAAATAATCTCATGGATTTCTCTCTGGAGCTCTTCCTGCTACTGTGAGTCCTGTGTCTCTCTTGAAAACCAGAAATAAGCAAAGTCGACCATTACAGAAAACACAGTATCACTGCAAAAATGTAGACAAATATATATGGAAATGTATACACCAGTGACTATATTACACACCAGTGGCTGCCCATTGCTTGCCATCACACAGCCACCGATCTGCATCCTCCATAGAGATGTTTAACTCCTGCTTGAGACTCTCAAGATCGGCTGCTTCATTTCTGCTCTCTGTGTAGTCTATTTAAAAAGAGAAAAAAATGACAGAAAACATAGTATCACTGCAAAATTAACCACAATCGCCCCTGAAAAAAATGCAGGGGAGAGCACAATCACATTCATAGTGTCTCCAGGGCCCAGGAAACACCTTAACCTGCAGTCTAGGCTTCTTACTTTGACAAATCCTTTCGCCAGTGTCTTGTGGAGACTCTCCACCTTCCTATTGCTCCATCCCATGGCAAGTACAGTAATCATATCTCCTCTGCCTATGAAAAAACAAAACCAATAAGAACAAATCAATTGTACAATCTAGCATTGTGTGTCAAACACACTGGTTAACCCTTTTCTCAACCAACCTGACTTGGTCCTGTAGTTTGTAGTAAGAGCTGCCCTTGAAAGGAAGCTATTGGCCTGTTCCAGCTCTTCACCAACAGTGTTTCCTGCACCCTCCTGGCTTCTCCCGCCCCACCTAACCTGCTCCCAAGAAGAAGACCAAGACCTTTATCATTCAAATCTTATTTATTAGTTTGTGTATCATCAATTGAATTTGGTGCCATGAGCAAATTTTGATATGTTTAATATTTGAAAATATAAAATGTTCTGAGGTAGGATAACAATGAAAGAAAAGCTTTCACAACTGCAATTGTGCAGTCAAAGCGTTTGGAAGGGATCAGGAAGCATATCCTGCAAACAACCCTGCTGTTAAACCAGAATGACCAGTACTGTTGCAACAGTGTGATCACTGATAGTAATGTTAACTATGTTTAAAACGTTCATAAGCATATATACAGTATATATACACACACACCCAACACACACAGACACTAAATAAGTGGTTTTAAACTTGTCCTTGAGGATACCCAGCACTACACATTTTGTATATCTCACTTATATGACACACTTGATTAACTCATCAGCTCATTAGTAGAGACTGCAAGACCTGAATTGTGTGTGTCAGATAAGGGAGACATACTGTACACAATGCAGTGCTGGGGTCCTCCAGGACAGGTCTGAAAACCACTGCATTAAAGTATTTCAATAATGTTTACTACTTCTGCCTTATGAAACGTGCATATTTACCCAGATAATAATCAAGCTACATTTTTCTGATGCTGTAAGGATGTTTCATTAAAACATTAAAACGTAAACTTAACTCACACACAGTACCTCACATTTGCCAGTGTGAGCCTTGGCATGCATTACAGATAGAAAAGGCTTCATCATGGGAAGTGGTTGGAGCTCGGATAACTTTTCTGCCATCTTTTCCAAATAAGGCCAGTGCCTGTAAAGGGAAAACTGCCAAAACTGGTAAGGAGACAAACCAGGATCTAAGTGACTAGTACAATTCCTGTAACACTACAGTATGTAGTCATATGTATGGTAATTTGTCATATCAGTGCTGATAAGGTAGTAGCCATATTCATTTTCTAATTCCATAATATAAAAATGTGTGATTTTTAGCTAGTCATGGTGTTATTCCCATGCATGGCATATATTAATAAAGGTGAAACATCAGTAAAAACTTCAGTTATCATTTGGCAATGGCTATCTACCTGCAAGCAATGTCCATACAAAAGAGTGTTGCATTTGCAGCGTGTGCCGCTCCTTCTGCAGGAACATTGGGTCGGCATATATTTCACCACGGTAGTGGCTCAAGCCTTGCAGCGAGACTCATGTCTGCACACAGCTATTTCAAGGCCCTCTTCATCCACCTTGGCCCTGGACTTCTGTGCTATTTCTCTGCCTGCTGGAAATGTTGCCGGTCCGCAGACATCATGACCTGTCCTCTGAAAGTAGAAACAATATGTTACATGTAATCCCAGGACAAGAAAACATTCAATTAAAAAGAGTTAAAGAAACCCTTACACTTAACATCTGGCTTCTAATTTGGTCAACAAAGGCAGATACTTTGGCATCTTGTGCGATGAACAGTCCATCAAAAAGAGATGGTTCGTCTGTCCTGTTAAATAAGAGGAATTCATCGCCAACACAATTACATAATAATGATTAAACGTTGCATTCACCTAAATTAATATGACAATTAACCATAAAGGTGCCACACATTTTAGTCTGTATGAATCACATTTGATCTGGAACACTGTGTTTAGAGTATCAGCTTGTATTTGTCCTGTGGAAATGAATGCTGTAATGTGGAATTAACTCGTGTAAGAAGTAAAAAACATACTGTTTAAAGTACAAAAATAAATAACTAAATCTTTATTTGTGTTTGTGTCTTCAGGCTACAGAAGGGAGAAAAAGTTCCTGAACAATTTACCAGATTGCTGTCGTAGAACTGTAATATAACAAGCTTGTTTAAAACAGTGCTATATCTTTCAAAACACTCTTTAAATTGTAAAAGCATTTACGTTTGAATGTGAAGCAATCACACATTTGACACATTTTGTTACTTTCCGTGAATTTCAAATAAAAGTATAATTATATAATGACTAGAGCCAAAGAAAATTATGTTAAAGAAATATGTTTAGATGCCACAAAATGATTGTTATTTTTTACAGAAATAAGGTAAAGTACAGTTTCTCTATAAATAACTATCAGTCCATTCAACCAATAGCTATACTTGCTTTTCCTTTAGAGGGTCATGGCATGGGGGGTCTAGAGCCCATCGCATCTAGCACTGGGTGACAGGAGAGATGCAGCATGGACACACAAACACCACTGCACCACCCTATATCCAAATTAAAAAAGAAAAGAAAGAAAGATTACACTTCCCCTTTGGATTTCTTGAAGCGGTGATGTTTTCTATTAGCGTCTGCAGATATAGCCAGCATGTCTGGTGTGCATGCTGGGCATTTAAAGGGCTCCATCAGGCACAGATCTTCTTTCTTAAAATTGCAGAAGGCAAACTCCCGAAAGACTCTGTGGAAGGTATCGCCACAAATACGACCCGTCTGGAAAGAAGAATGGTATTATTTTGGTTAATAAAAGATTTTGAAGTCTGGAATTCAAACACTTTGGAAGTAAAAACAGCCCTTACCCGACCAGCGCAAAGACATCGATGTTCAAGCATTCTGAGAAATGCTTGTTGGGATAAAGCTGGGCTGGCTAATTTCATCTTCTCAAATGATGTGAACAGATCAAACTTAAACAGCATTTGGCAGCTGGTGGTTGCTGGCCAGTCTCTGTATTGAAGCAAGTCACTAATCCCAGGAGTCCATCTGGAAGAACAAAGTGGACAGCTTATACACGGCAGACACAGGTTGTGTGGACCTTAAAACAAACATGTGTTTACTATTTGACCAGTATTTGTACAGCACAGGACAAAAGAATATAGTAAGCCATTATTATGCTTGACTTCATCTGGTCGGATATAAAAAGGTAGAAGGAAGTGACAAGACATACCGTTGATAGTCACCATTTGATTTGTTCATCGCTTTACAATGTGACTTTCTGTATCTCCTCTTTTTTTTAGCATTGAAATCATGCTGCATGAACACTTGCTAGATGCGTCTTAGAGAGCTTGTATTTCTTAGCAGTGTAAACGTGTTGGTGCAGTTCAAGCTGAAATGACTCTAATGAATCAAAATAAGCAGGAATTGATAGGATGGCATAGAAGTGTTTGTCTCGGCATCGAACTATGAAAAGCTGAAGTGCTATAAGAGTCATTGATATAGATGCTTGATTTTGCTGTAAGTGGAAAAACGGCAATGAATTATGGGATATTGTCTGTGAAGCTTTATAGTTGCGTAGTAGATGACGGTAGAATGTTTTAGGTGAGTTGTTTTAACCAACCGGAAGTGGTAATAACACTTAGATTTGCATTGTCCTTCACTAGTTTTTAGGAAGAACTTAAACTGATTTGTCATATGATTACAGGCAATATTCTTCTTTTAGGGACCAGTATTTCCCCTTAAGAGGACTCTCATAACCACAGCTCTCTGCACAGCTCCAACTCTCATTCAAATCCCAACAAATCATCAGACACGGTAAGTACTGCATTCTCAATGTTTTCTAACTTGTCTGAATCAGCGTGCATAACAAGGCCATGTTCACGCTTTGGCACAGTCATCCTGTTATAGAATGAATGTTTATTGAATAAATCAGAACATTTTATGATACCCTAATTGCCATTTTGTGCTGTTAGTTTTGCATAAATCATATTGAATAACTGTCTTACTAATAGTCGCAATTAGGATGCTTTAATTTAGTACCAAGGCAAAATTTAAAACATTTATCCTGGCAGATCTGATCAAAGCACCGGACAACAGCATCAACAGTTCTGCATTGTTGACAGCAATGCTGGGTAACTGTCTCTGCAGCCGACATGCAGTTCAAGATCTCTGGCATTGCAGCCCTGAATTTCTTTTCAGAGACGACCTGTCTTTTGGTCCATGCAGACATGCTGGGTGTCTCTTCTACTTCCACTGATGCAGAGACAGTGACTGAAGTTAGCAGGTGTTTTAGCCTCTGAAGATGTTGATCTAAATTAAGAAAAAATAAATAATAATAATAATAATAATAAGGAAAAAGACAGTTAGCAAATTAGCAATTTCTTATATGGCTTTGTCACTTCATATGCATGATGTAAATGGGAATTACATACTTTTACAGTTGCCTATATGTGACATTTTACAATTAAATATAAAAAGCTGAAATTATTTAGGCTTTCAATTCAATATGCTTACCAAGACTTGGTCCCTCTTGCGGAATATCATTAATTTGCAGCTCCTCGACCTCTGAGAGCTCCCTAGTGCCGGCAGCTTTAACTGCAAACACAACATGTAATGATATAGAAAACATCACTGCTGACCAAAAGCTGAGACACTTGTGAACAACAGTATGCAGTGTATTTCACTGACCAGATCGACTCTTCTGAACACGTTGTGGTAGGATGTACCCATGCTGGTCTCTCTTCCTCCAGGAGACATTGGAGACTTCAGTTCCCTTTTTTTTTTCTTTTTAGTCTGAAAGTAAAAACTAAATGATACATTTGGGGGAAGCATTTGCAGAGGCATTTTCTTTTTCAACAATATTATTGATCTGCCTGCATTGGCACCATTATATGAGAACTGAACTGAGCTGGATGACGACATCACTGTTTTCATTAACTAAATTAATATGTTTTTTTGTTTGTTTTTTTCAAGCTGATTTGAAACAATCTGTATTGTAAAAAGCACTATATAAATAAAGGTGACTTGACTTGTGGCTATAATCTAAAATAGGCAATAACAATGAATCTGAACTGGATTCCATCAACCGGTTTTGCCATTACTGCATTTTTTATATTTTTTTTAATTCTTTAAAATGTTATATACCTGCTGAATTGATACCCTGAATTTAAATAATTTGGATAGCTGTAAAACTGTTGTGACCTGATACTACTTGTATAATGCTGAAACTACCTTTTTCTCTAAAGAGAAAACATTTAACGTTACAGTTTGGGATACATTAGGCTGAAGTTATTTGTGGCAATATGACAGAAATTGCAGATTGTGCATGTGAAATAGCAACAGTAGGTAACGTTAGCAATGAAATAACGTAACAGTTACTTTCTTAATGAGTAAAATGCCAATCGCAACTGATTTGTAACCCAGACGTCAAAATGCACTCATTTAGTTCCACATAAATGACAAAAAACACACACAACTACTTATAAATATATAAAAAACAACAGCATACTTAAAATTCACACCTTACCTACTACCGACCTTGCACTGGGACTGTCAGGAAAAACCTGGCCACGCCACGCCTCCCTCCTTTTCTTCTTCTTCCTCTTGGTTCATCGATTTTTTATTTATTTATCCAGCGCCATAAGAACGTGGTCAAATGGTGATATTGTTAAAAACTGTAGCAATTTAACTAAAAAAAAAAAAATCTATCTATAAAAACGCTGAAAATGTTTTAAAATCACTACTTGATTATATGTCACGGTTTTAGTGCTTTTAAAACATTTTCATCGTTTTTTTTTTTTTTTTTTTTTACTTTGTTACAAAAGGTTTATTGTAAGTTATTTAAAAAAAATGATAAGAGTTTAATTATTTTGATGTGGTTCTTTACTTTCCAATACGGCTTTTTGAAGAAGAAAAGCACATCAAATACATTTAAAATATATCCTAAATAAATTTTAATTACACATCTCAGTTTTCTGTATTAATCTCGAGTAAATACAGTGATAAAACAAATACTATTTTGATTGGTAATGACGGTCAAACGCCATTTCATGACACACGACACCGTCGTTATTCAAAGGAGCGCTAGAGGGTGTTTAACTTTAAAACATAAGTATAGGTCGTAATAAGCTGCTTGCACATACGACCTTTATGGTCGTTTTTGTAGGAGGACAGTCCTTTTTGTGTAAAGCTGATGAAAATGACGTCACAACAAAAAAAAGCCTATTTTTAAACCTTTATTTTCTATGTTAAATGTAACATAATTGAATCATAATACTTTGTACAACAAAACATCAAAGCATCATCAAGTTATGTTTACCACAGGCTTTACTTTACTCATAAATTGAAATCACAGTGAACATTAACGCTGTGAAACATTATAACGCCTTTAATCAGTTACAACGGTTGGTTATTGAGGCTGTTAAACTGTGCAGTTTAAAGTACTCTATTTGAGGCAAGATTTTTAGCACCTTATTAATTAAATGGTACTTTTGACTAATGCAAGTAGTTTCCGGCAGACGCCGTATGCATAGATTTACTAGGCCGTCTGACGGAAGCATTTTAGTCAATACAATTTAAATATGGGTATTTTTCATACACAAACACATGGCTTCACTTCAGAAGGCCTTTATTTGGAGCACTTTTATCATGGATAGATGGACTTTGATGGACTTCAAAACAGAAACGGCCATTCGCTGCCATTATAAAGCTTGGACATTTTTATATATATATATATATATATATATATATATATATATATATATATATATATATATATATATATATATATATAACTTATATACATGTCATATACATCTAGGATGGCTTGAGGGTGAGTAAATCATGGGCTAATTTTCATTTTTGGGTGAACTATCCCTTTAATTTCATAATTTTCACTTTTTTACATTTTAAGTAATAATTTAAACTTCATCTCATAATTATGACTTAGTATGTCATAAATTCAACTTTCTGTGTCATAATTATGACTTACCAGAGCATGTTTTTTTTTTCTTATATGGCAAAAATGGGCTTCCATATCCTCCTCGATGTGTTAGAAGTTACATGACTGCACCACCATTACAACCTTAAGACATCTAAAATACCACACAGGTTTATTCATTTAAAGGGATAGTTCACTTCAAAATGAAAATGTCATCATTTACTCAGCCTCAAGTTGTTTCAAACCTGTATGAATTTCTTTCTTCTGCTGAACACAAAGGAAGATATTTTGAAGAATGTCAATAACCAGACAATTAACTGGAAACATAGACTTCCATAGTATTTTTTTTTCCTACTATGGAAGTCTAAGATGAAATCAACTGAAGAGAAAAGAAATCTCTGAAGATCTCAACAGAGATATTGAGAAAATTTAACAGATGATCTTGGAAGAAAAGCATGTTTATCAACTGGAGGTCGGAAAAGCGGAAATAATAAGAATGGGAAAGTCAAATGAAAAGAAAAAAGCAGTGGCTGGTAAGCACAGCTGTGTTGTGAATGGACCAGAGTGAGGAGATTCTGATATAGTGGATAGTGATGATAGTATGGAAACAAGTCAAGGAAGCGGAAGAATGAGGGAGAAAAGAGAAATAATTTTGAAGAGATTAGAGCAAAAGAAAACCAGGCGTAATCGAAGTTTTGAAAGAGGAGTGGAGAATGATCAAGGAGAATGATCAAGGTTTGAAATTGAAAATGATATTGAGATTTGGTGAGGAGAAGGGAATATCAATGAGTCCAGTGAAACACACAACTATTTTGCGAAACCAGATTGGAGACATACATATGTGGCACGATGGTGAGGCGGAGAGCAAGATGAGAACTAAGATAAGCAAAAGCTCACATGAAGATACTCAAAGTCTCAACAGTAGCCAACTACGCCACCTATAGGGACTTTCACCCCAGGATATACTAGTACTCAGAAAATCTAAACTCCAGGTTCGTTCTTTCCAGAGAGGACTGAGACAGCTCTGCAAATTAAAACAATTTTTGTTTTATTGCACATGACAGTCACTAATTGAAGTACATTCAATACATTTACCTCTTACATTACTGACACATTCCAGAAAAAGGTTCTTGCACATGACAGTCACTAATAAGTACCTTCAATACATTTACCTCTTACATTACCGACACATACCAAAAAAAAGGTACTTAAAATAAAGAAGAGAAAAGATTTAAAGACTACGGGCAGCACTTGGGTCGTCAAAAGACACTAACAGGGAAAAAGAATCCTGCCCCACCTCAAACAGTAATCGCTCACTACAACCAACCACTCACACTGGTGTTGCACACTAGAAAGGGAATGAGAAACTCACACTCAAGTGTTAAACAGTACCCCCAAAAAGAGAGGTGGGCAAAGTACCCTTTTTACCATTGGCCACAGGAGACCCGAGCGCTTACATTAATTACAAATTATATAAACAAAGAAAGAAAATCAAATCATACAGATTATAACAATTACTAATAAAAGAAAATACCACAAAACAAAGACATTAATGAAAATAAAACATTCAAAATAGAAACAAAACGCACACACAGCAGTGAAATTAACTTTTTTTATAAACATGAAACGATCCACCAGAAAAGAGATCATACTCACTGCGTTTTCAATGATTCTAACACGACTGTACAGGTTCTCGCTGCACTCAAATTGTGTAGTGACTGCAGGACACAAACTTTAAAATTACACACTAATATTATAAAATCACATTATATTCCGCTCATTCACATACCTGATCACGCAATGAGCAGACTAAATGCCCCGAACCACACGACTCCACTAGGAACAGGCAACCAGGATGCAAAAAGTAACATCCCCTGCCATTTGAATGCTGCATTTTTATTTAGAGTGCAATCATGGTAATTAGTCACCAGATGGTTACCTGACACCACTAAATTTACTGGGCAGATAATTCAGTTCTCCACCAGGGGGAGAAACAAAGGGAAATTCCCAATCTGCTACACATATGGCAAAGGTTTTGAGAGATGGAAATCTGCTGATTGTTTGTAGAAATGAAGAGCAGAGGGAGACGGCTGGAGGAATGAAGGAAATAGGACAATTTAAAGTAATAAATACAAGTCGTGTGGAAAGGGAAAGTAAGTGGAGTAAAGGAGTGATTTGGGGAGTCCCGGTAGGAGTCTCAATGGATGAAATTAAATCAAACTTAAAAGGAGGAACTCTGAAAGGTGCTCGAAGGAAACAAATAAGTCGAGAGGGGTGAGAAAAGACAGTGAGTATGTTATACTTGATTTTGAAGATTAATTCCTACCCAAAAAAGTGACGTTAGGATTTTTGAGCTATAATGTTAGAGAATACACTCCAAAGCCAATGAAGTGTTACAACTGCCAAAGATTTGGACATACAGCCAAGGTAGGTAAAGGCAGAAGAAGATGTGCCAGGTGTGGAGAAGATCACGAATATGGGCAATGTAATCATGAACAGCCAAAATGTTGTAACTGTGGGGGGAATCACAGTGTGGCTTATGGGGGGTGTGAAGTGATGAGAAAGGAAAGGGAAATACAACAGGTAAGAACTCAGAACAAGATTACATATGCAGAAGCTGTGAGGACGGTGAATCCAAGAGAAGGAAGAAATGAAAGAAACAGAGTGGAGAATCAAACCTCAAAAGAAATAGAAGAGGTGAATAAAGAAAAGGTATTGGTTGACTTTAAGAAACTAGTTGTTTTCATTGCAGGGGTAGTTAATGCCACACTGGAGATTAAATCTAAAACAGAAAGAATACAAATAATTGTGAAAGCTGCAGTTCATCATCTAAATATCAGTGGACTGACATGATGGGAGGAAGTAAGACATGATCTCAGTGCTCAGGCAAGCCAGGATCAACCATGGGTTGGATAATACTAACAATGATCCTCTTGTGGAATGCTAGACGTTTGTTGGCCAATGGACAATAATTTAAAATATATATATATAGAAGAGCTAGCTAGCAAACCCAGTGTTGTTTGTATTCAGGAGACATGGTTGAGACCACATTTAGATTTTAGACGGTGGATATGATTGTGTTAGGTGTGATAGGAGGAAGGAGTAGGGGTGCGTGTGTAACATTTGTTAGAGAAGATATTGCATTTAGAGAGATAGGAATAGGAAATGAGCATGAATACATAGTCATAGAGATCTTGACGAAGGAAGGAGAGCTCATAATTATTAATTATTATAATCCTTGTAAGAAATTAGATCTGAATGGGTTAATGCAAATTGAAGGAATGGATGGAAATAAGAGAGTGATTTGTGGAGATTTTAATGCACATCGTACATTATGGGGAGGAACAAAAACAGATGTAAACGGAGAGGTGATCGAACAACTGTTAGAGGAAAAGGAATTGGTTTGTTTAAATGATGGGAAAAGGACCAGACTGGATGTACACACTGGGAATATGTCAGTATTGGATTTAACTTTGGTGTCAAATAATTTAGCAGGGATATGTGAGTGGGATGTAAATTATGAAACATCAGTAGGGAGTGATCATTTTCCAGTTTTTTGTGGAATATTACTAGAGGAAAATAGACAACAAGAGAAAAGAATAGGGAAGTGGATATTTGATTGTGCTAATTGGGAAAAGTTTAGTTTTATTTGTGAGAGTGAAATAGACAAAATAGATTTAAATTAAGATATTGAAGAGATTAATAAAAAAATTAAAACAGTATTGCTTGAAGTGGCTAATGAGTCAATTCCTAAAAGTAATGGACACATTAAGAGGAAGGTGGTCCCTTGGTGGACAGATGAATGCAGTGCAGGAGTTAAAGAAAGAAATAAAGCTTTAAGGATTTTAAGAAGAACTCATAATTTTCTGAATTTAATTAAATATGAGCAAATGCAAGCAAAGGTAAGGAAAATTATATGGAATGCAAAAAGACAAAGTTGGCAGAAGTTTTGTAATAAAATAGGTAGATCAACACCTGTGGGAGAGGTATGAGACATGATTAAAAGCATGAGAGGAATCAGAAGAGAATGGAAATACCCTGTTATGAAGGAGGGGAAAAGGCAGCAGTATCGGATGAAGAAAAGGCAGAAATGACAGCAAAGGCACTCGTTGAAATCCATAGCTCAAATAATCTAACTGAGGAGGGAGAGAGAGGAAGGGAATTAACAAAATCAGTTTATTCTGGAAGGATTGAGAGGCGGAAGGAAACTAATAGCACAAGGGATGCGCTGTTCACTATGGAAGAAATGAAGAGGGCAATAGCAAGAGCTGGAATAACATCTCCTGGAAAGGATGAAATCTGCTACATAATGTTTTAAAACATTTGGGTGTTTTGGCATCTATAAAACTGTTAGGCTTTTATAATGAAGTTTGGGTAAAAGGAAAGTTACCTATTGGATGGAAAGAGTCAGTGATTATTCCTATTAGGAAACCTGGGAAAGGACCCGTCAAATCCAAAGAATTATCGGCCAATAGCATTGACCTCACATATAGGAAAGATAATGGAAAGAATGATTACAGAGAGAATAGCATTTTATTTGGAAAGTAGAGGAATTATATCGCCTCATCAGAGTGGTTTCAGGAGAGGAAGAGGAGCTATGGACCCCATTATATGTTTGGGAACAGATGTTAAGAAAGCTCAGGTTAATAAGGAGTCAGTGATGGCAGTCTTCTTTGATGTTGAAGAGGCATATGACATGGTTTGGAAAGAGGGGTTAATGATCAAACTTGATATTATAGGAATAACAAATACATTTATAATTGGATTAAAGATTTTTTATTTGATAGATTTATTCAAGTCAGAATTGGGAAAGTTTTATCTGGGAGATATATGGTAGAAAATGGCACACCCCAGGGCCGCGTCATACGTCCAATACTCTTTTCAATTATGTAAGGGATAATCCACGGCTAGCCGTGGATTATCCCGCTTATACCTTGGTTATTTGCCAAGTTAAAAATAAGTTAAAGCTGTAACTGATGTTTACAGTGTCATTTTTTAACAGACGTGTAAAAATGACGGTTATTTCTTAAGTTAAGGCTCGTCAGTTCTTGCACTCCGACCGCTTTAAATAAAGTAGAGCCATCGGATTGCTTTTATTTGAATGAATTCACATTTATTTAAATTCATTATTAAAAGAGAGAGACAGAGAACTGAAGGAGAAGGAACAGAGAGAGAGAGACAGAGAGAGAGAGAGAGATGCGTGCGCGAGTTACCTGTGTGCGTCTCTTCTTTAAAGTCTATCAGCTAACGTCCCCTCGTTGCTTAAGAATATAGCTAACTTAATGATTCTTTAATGGATTTATTACAATTATTTATGAATGACAGGCAGCACTGACAGTGACAAGGCAATCTTTATTTGAACTAATCATGTCATTTATTTATTGTTAATTCTTTGTGCCGCTTTTTGTCATTCAACGTCTTCTCCAAGTCTTCTATTTCGTCTTGTGCCTGGGCCCATTTCTCAGAGTTGCCATATTCACCATACAAATTAAACGATATGAAAAATTCATCCATTTAGCCTACCTAAATAAACGTTTTCATATGCGTCTCTCACTCTGCTTGCAAGTGTATCTGTGTTACTATGGTTACCAATGTAGCGGATTAATTTCGAACTGTAATCAAACTGACTGGAACTAGGGGAGACCGGGGATGGTTGTAACAATTTTGACCTTTTTGTCTATAGCTTGTAGTACTTTGAAGTCAGTGTGTTCAAAATTTGATCCAAACTAGTTACAAGTGTCTGCTATTAAATGACATAGCTATTATCTTTGCAACATAAACAGAAAATGCATGGTTTAGTTTCAAACACGAGGAGTGAAATGTTACAATTCACCCCATAGTCAGGGTTAGTTGTAACATACCCTGGGGTGAGATGTAACATTATGATATCCACCGGGGTGATATGTAACATAATGAAATAAGGATTTTGACAAAAAAATTATTTTGAAAGGTTTTTATTCAACACTGACTTTTCAATATAACTGATGTGTGTGTCACTTCTAGTCTCAGTGTGTTTGTCACTCACAATCATAGTAATTGACCATTATAAATTAAACTTGAACACAAACATTGTCTGTTTGTAAGCATGTTTGTTACTGCCAGTGTTAGTATTGGCCATAATCAAATTGAACACTTGAACATATTGTGTGTGTGTGTGCGTGCGTGCGTGTGTGTGTGACTGTTGTTTCTGTTATAGTAATTGACCATAATAAAATGAACTTGAACATTCTATTTGTGTAAGCATGGTTGTTACTGTAAGTCTATAGTATTGGCCATAATAAAATTTTATGTTTTATTGTTGTTACAACTAACCCAGAGTCTTGTTGTTACAACTAACCCAGAGTCATGTAGCCATGAACTAGCTCACCTTACAGCTAACAGGCAAAACATTAGCACTAACAACTTGCATGGAAAATATCTACACAGACACACAAAAAACATAATAAAAGATTGAGGAGTTTAACTACAACGCAGAAATTCCCATAACAAAAACAAAAAAAGTAAAAAAAGTAACTTTCTTATCTCAAATTTTTTTTTTCACTCTAACATGTGCTGTGTCTGCCACAGGGCTCTACTTTATCACATGTGGAATAAGAACTAAACTGAGGATGTGCGAAGTGAATCAGGTGATTTGTAACTAGTTCCTGATTGGACAGATTGGAATTGTTACAACTGACCCGTGTTACAACCATCCCCGGTCTCCCCTACCTGTGCATTAAACGGTTTTACTGCACACCTTCCAGCCAATCAGAATCGAGTATTTAAACAGCCCATGGTATAAGATAAATTATGTATTTTCTCAAGTTCATGGAGACATGGGGCGTTCATTGTTTGCTGATGACGGGGCATTGTGGAAACGGAGAAGGAATATAAATCATATCACAGGAAAAATACAAGAGGCAATTGAAGTAGTAGAAAAAGATCAAACAAAAACAATAATGTTCACTCAGAAAAGAGGCATTGATACAGAAATAAAGATGTATGGACAAACTATTGAACAAGTTAAAGTTTTTAAGTTTCTGGGTGTGTGGTTTGATGCAAAATTAACATGGAATGAACATATTGAAAAGACTGACACTGAGTGTAAAAAGATTTTAAATGTGATGAGATGTCTAAGAGGATCAGAATGGGGAGCGAGTAGAGTTGCAATGAAAAGTGTTTATATAGCGCTGATAAGATCAGTGTTAGACTATGGAAGTATTGTTTATGACTCGGCAGCAGAAACTTTGTTGAAGAAGTTGGATGTGATACAGGCTCAAGCTTTGAGACTTTGTTGTGGTGCTTTTAAAGCGACTCCTGTATCTGCTCTTCAGGGAGAAGTGGGTGAAATGCCTTTACAAATCAGACGAAAGCAGTTAATGATGAACTACTGGGTAAATCTTCAAGGTCATCCAGAAGACCGTCATCCAACAGTAAAGGCACTCTTTCCGTGCTGGGAAAAGGAAAGGTCTAAACGGAAGTGTTTTGCATGGAATAGTGACAAAGAAGCTTGAGAAATGATTTTAAGTCAGAAAATATATATTCAAACAGTAGCATTATCAATAACTCCACCTTGGTTGTTTCCTGCAGTACTCATAGATTTTGATATGCTAGAGTTAATGAAATAATCTGGAAACATTGTGGCTGTTGTTGAAGATAGACTACAAACTGTATATCAAGCATTTGTCCCAGTATATACGGATGGATCTAAAGATCCTAATACGGGAAGAACAGGTTTTGCTTTCAGTATTCCATCCTTAAACATTTCCGTTAATAGGAGAACATCAGATCATTTATCAGTAAACACACAGTAGAGATGATGGCAATAGCAACAGCACTACAGTGGATAGAGGGATAAAAGATAATGAAAAGGTTGATAGTTTAGCAAAACAGGCTTTGCAAAATGAGGAGGTCATGAATATTTCACTTAGCAAAAGCGGTCATTAAACCACGAAAGAGTGGCAACATAAATGGGATACAGTAAATACAGGACATCATCTTTATGAAATACAACGAGAAGTAGGAGTAGTGAGGATAACTAAAAGAAGCACCAAAGAGGAAAATATTTTAACAAGATTAAGGGTTGGACATACTATGCTGAATAAAACCTTAAAAATAATAAATAAACATCCAACAGGATTATGTGAGCATTGTGGAGTAGAGGAATCAGTAGAACATGTTATTTGTGTTTGTCAAAAGTATACTAATGAACAAGAAATAATGAAAAATGAACTTAGAAAGATGGGAATGGATGAATTATAGCTTAAAAATATACTTACTTATGGGATAGAGAGTTTATTTCTTTATCTCAGGAGAACAGAGCTAATTAAGAGAATTTAGAGTTTTTTTTAATTTATGTATTTTTATGAAATGGGTAAATTCTGGTCTACACTCCAACACAGTAGGTGGCGATAATGCACCTTAATGTTGGTGCTACCCGCCATAAAATCGAAGAAGAAGAAGAAGAAGCTGCCGTTGGATGTTTACCTCACAGTGAAACCCAGTCGATGACTGTAAAGACGCCATTTCGGAAGATAGAAAATCATCAATCGCTTCACATGTGATTGTAAGTTCGTTAAACTTTTCATAGCTGTAATATCGATAGAGTATTTGCGTCTCAACAGACCTTATGACGAACTCAAACTCAAACACATGATAAAGTGGAAAGTTGCTTTTGTAATATCTAGGCCTACTTCACAACACGTCAACTGTAACACTCATAAAATGACTGAAAATGGTTAAACTTGCACTTACTTTTTCCTTTAACAGGAGAATATTAGTTTAATGTTGAAATCTTTGGTTGACTTTAAATAACTTAATCATTTTTATAATCTAGATGTGTTCAGTGACGCAGTAAGACTGGGGAAAGAAATACTAAATACGTAAAAATAACATCATATTTGCGTAATGCGAGACGATAAACGGATTGTGAAAAACACCTGCAAGAGTTCAGCAGTGTCATTAAAGTGAAGGTGAATCCAGTGTTTAAACGCTGTGTTTGAAAGTGACACTTATATTTTTATGTGATTATTCTGCGACTGCACTTCCTTTCCCCAGTCTTACTGCGTCACTGAACTTATCTAGATACAAATAATATTAGATTTCTACTGTGCGTGGTGCTGCGACGTACAGAGTTTCGTTTTTAATTAATTTAATGCTCGTGGGTAATGTAGTGCACCGTTTGTGTGTGTGTGGTCATTGCCGGAACCGCCCATTCCGGTTCTTCTTCTTCTTTCGTTTTTTGGCGCATTGCATTTCAGTGCACACCGCCACCTACCTTTGCTGTTATGCAGTCATGATTTCTTATGATCAGTTTTTCCTTTTTTTTTTCTTTCTTTTTTTCATTCTCACTTGCCTCATCCTCACATATCAATCCTTATATAATTATTTGATGCTCCATCTCATTCCATCTCCCATATCCGATCTGACGCTGCGTGTTCAGCTCCTCCAGAGCGGCCTATGAAATCTAGAATAAACCAAAGCATCCTTATTCTATATTAAATCCTTTCACTTAATCCTGTATTATATATGTAACAAATATGCCAAATCCTTATTTACCTTCCCTCTTTCATTTAAATATGATATCACCTCCTTCCTTTCCTCGTCATACCTTTTACAATCGTATATCACATGTTCTACAGTTTCTTTCTCCCCACAATTCTCACATAAACCAGTCTCATTAACTCCATTTATAAAGAGCAATGCGTTCAGTCTTGAGTGTCCAAGTCTCATCCTAGTCATTATAACCTCTTCTTTCCTATTTCTACCATTTCTTCATTTCTTACCTACCATTTTTTAAATATTATATAAATGCCGCCCCTTATTATCTGTATTCCAGTTTTCCTGCCACTCTTTAATAATATTTTTAATATTTAATAATAAAATCTATTTCTTCTCTTTTTAAAGCATTTTTTGCTAATTCATTAGCAGATTCATTACCAGCTACTCCTACATGCGCTGAGAGGAAAGTGGAACTATCTGTGGAATGTGGAACTATCTGTAAAACTTTTACTATTACAGTTATTATACGTTTTTACTATTACAGCTATCGGGATTAACGAATCGTGAGAAGTTTTTTAAGTATTTAGATATATTCCCATCACATAAATGTTGCAGTGATGAGCATTGAGCAGATGTTGATCGCATGAAAAAAGATCTTATCATTGCAACGCAGTTTCTGCACTCTCACTAATGATTTCATCAATGCAAACATGAGGTATACAAGTACAGTAAGGGCTTCGTTGTGCAGTGTAACAGCGTCATTGATTTCATAATGAGTTTTGGCAAGTGTCCAGATAAACTCGCGCTGTGTGATTGACAGCTTGGGCGACTGGAAAAGGATTGTTTTTTGATCGCTATCTGTATATTAATCACAGTTTAAGTAAGATTATTTTCATCCTACTAAGAGAAACGATGTGAAGTTGATCGCTACTTCCATAGTACAGTGAGGAAAATAAGTATTTGAACGCCCTGCT
Organism: Leucaspius delineatus; assembly: GCA_023718395.1. Lineage (NCBI taxonomy): Eukaryota > Metazoa > Chordata > Actinopteri > Cypriniformes > Leuciscidae > Leucaspius > Leucaspius delineatus. The sequence continues at coordinate 55,488,537 of CM043356.1, forward strand.
ATTTTGCAAGTTCTCCCACTTGGAAATCATGGAGGGGTCTGAAATTGTCATCGTAGGTGCGTGTCCACTGTGAGAGACATAATCTAAAAAAAAAAAATCCAGAAATCACAATGTATGATTTTTTAACTATTTATTTGTATGATACAGCTGCAAATAAGTATTTGAACACCTGAGAAAATCAATGTTAATATTTGGTGCAGTAGCCTTTGTTTGCAATTACAGAGGTCAAACGTTTCCTGTAGTTTTTCACCAGGTTTGCACACACTGCAGGAGGGATTTTGGCCCACTCCTCCACACAGATCTTCTCTAGATCAGTCAGGTTTCTGGGCTGTCGCTGAGAAACACGGAGTTTGAGCTCCCTCCAAAGATTCTCTATTGGGTTTAGGTCTGGAGACTGGCTAGGCCACGCCAGAACCTTGATATGCTTCTTACAGAGCCACTCCTTGGTTATCCTGGCTGTGTGCTTCGGGTCATTGTCATGTTGGAAGACCCAGCCTCGACCCATCTTCAATGCTCTAACTGAGGGAAGGAGGTTGTTCCCCAAAATCTCGCAATACATGGCCCCGGTCATCCTCTCCTTAATACAGTGCAGTCGCCCTGTCCCATGTGCAGAAAAACACCCCCAAAGCATGATGCTACCACCCCCATGCTTCACAGTAGGGATGGTGTTCTTGGGATGGTACTCATCATTCTTCTTCCTCCAAACACGTTTAGTGGAATTATGACCAAAAAGTTCTATTTTGGTCTCATCTGACCACATGACTTTCTCCCATGACTCCTCTGGATCATCCAAATGGTCATTGGCAAACTTAAGACGGGCCTTGACATGTGCTGGTTTAAGCAGGGGAACCTTCCGTGCCATGCATGATTTCAAACCATGACGTCTTAGTGTATTACCAACAGTAACCTTGGAAACGGTGGTCCCAGCTCTTTTCAGGTCATTGACCAGCTCCTCCCGTGTAGTTCTGGGCTGATTTCTCACCTTTCTTAGGATCATTGAGACCCCACGAGGTGAGATTTTGCATGGAGCCCCAGTCCGAGGGAGATTGACAGTCATGTTTAGCTTCTTCCATTTTCTAATGATTGCTTCAACAGTGGACCTTTTTTCACCAAGCTGCTTGGCAATTTCCCCGTAGCCCTTTCCAGCCTTGTGGAGGTGTACAATTTTGTCTCTAGTGTCTTTGGACAGCTCTTTGGTCTTGGCCATGTTAGTAGTTGGATTCTTACTGATTGTATGGGGTGGACAGGTGTCTTTATGCAGTTAACAACCTCAAACAGGTGCATCTAATTTAGGATAATAAATGGAGTGGAGGTGGACATTTTAAAGGCAGACTAACAGGTATTTGAGGGTCAGAATTCTAGCTGATAGACAGGTGTTCAAATACTTATTTGCAGCTGTATCATACAAATAAATGGCTAAAAAACCATATATTGTGATTTCTGGATTTTTTTTTAGATTATATCTCTCACAGTGGACATGCACCTATGATGACAATTTCAGACCCCTCCATGATTTGTAAGTGGGAGAACTTGCAAAATAGCAGGGTGTTCAAATACTTATTTTCCTCACTGTAAATCACTACTTACCGCTTGCTGGAATATAGTTGAAATTGCCCCCTTCTTTAGTATGAAACGCTGAGAGAAGCCTGCTTGATATTGTCCCAGGTTAGAAAAACAGTCCGTGGTGAAATGGACGGAGCAAACTAACAACTTCGAATTAAACTTTTGCGGTATCCGATTATAGATAAACATCAACCACACCTGTTGACATTTCGCCATCAATACGCCTGTATTCCTGTGGGCGGAGGTTAGTCAAAAAACTGTTCAAGTGATGTCATTAAAGAAGGAAGTAGAGGCATGTAGTCCAATCCAGCCGTTCGATGTAGTCAACTTCTGTTAAATAAAATTTCTAGCTTGGCATTGAACTTTGAGCTTTATAATTTTACAGATATTATTTATACTCTAACAACAACATTACACACTAACTAAAGTTTGAAACATGAGATCACGAAGAACGGGACCTTTAATACAGAAGCAGAGTCAGAGCATATGATATGACTACTCTGTCCGGTTTTACCTCCTCTGCCCATTCCGGTTTGTTTCCCTTCCGCTTGAGGTATGTGTTTGGCTAACGTTAACTAGTTAGCACATAGATTTGTGACTTTATGTAACAGTCATTTGGTTTATAGCATTATGGCGGATGGTTCGTTGCTGGGGTTTTTTGGCGGCGGCTATTCATATGCCCCTCCTGCATTCCCGTGCTTTTGTTGGCATGGCGACAGTCTTCTGTGTGCATGACTTGGATTTGCGACCCGCTATGGAATGAGCTTGATGGTGTTTTAAGCCCCCAATGGCTCCTTAGAGGCAGCTAACCCTACCCTCAACCTTAAACCTACCCATCCCCTCGCTGCCTGGAAGGCGCCGTTGGGGGCTTAAAACACCAAACACCATGGAGGCGAAGGTACGTGTAATTACCGCTAGCGGTTGCTGGTGAAGTAAAGTGGAGTAAATATCCACCCAGTTTCGGTGCCCAATTCTTAACCTTAGTGTGGTTTGATGCATGATTCTCAGGTTTATTAATTAAATGTTTTTCTTCTGTAACTTTATTTAAGTTTCAGTTGTTGTTGTTGTTATTTGTTTTGTTTATTTGGAGACCATTTTGTTAATTTTGTTTCTCGTTATAGGAGCCGAGGCTTCAGTGCATGCCGCTCATAGGCCCTCGTGTGTGGTGGTGGGATTCTGTCACGGAGTGCCGTGTGTTCATGCTTGACCTTATTGGTGTGTGTGTGTGTTGTGTTGAGACCTGTGCACAGGGTGGTATAGGAGTCTTGTGCTCATTAAACTAGTTTCCCTGCCTCGGCCTCCTTTTCATGTTTGATTTCTTTAATGTTTGTATGTGTAAACTGCTCCTTAAGTCTTTTAATGTTTTAAGATTACTGCTTGATGATTGAAATAAAACTTTTGTATCTTGTGGTATCCACGTCTCAGGCCCTCCTTTCAATAACCACGTTCCTGTGTGTCCTTTGTAGGTGGTTAAATTCATTAATATTCATATTTCCCTGTTTAACAGGGTGGCATAGTCAGCTATATTGTATAGAGGTTGCTTGCTCTCATCTCAATGCGGCGTCCCGCTACATGTGCTTTACTACAGATGCCTGCATTCACAAAGGGGAAAAGACAGCTGAGGTAGAAGAAACTAGAAAAATAGCTAATGTGTGTATTCATGTGGAAAGGGTTATTGGATTGGTTAGAAGGAAATATCAGATTTTGCAAAGTAGGGCGATGCCCATCTGTTCGATAAACAGATCATCATGGCAACAAAACCAGCTGAGTCACTGACATTGATTGATAAGATAGGAGGATATTTGCTGTGCCTTGTCAAATTGGTCAGAGTCTGTGGTCCCACTGGAGTAAAAAATTACAAAAACTACCAGAGCATGGCATATAAACGGGTCATGGTTGGTAAAAGTAATGCCTGTTTAATTTGTCATTTCAGTGTAAAAAGGAACTAAGCCAGTAGTAGTAGTAATGAAAATGAAAAATAATTTTGCACGGTGAATCGTGATTCAGTTTAACACAGTGGTGATATGGAGATATTAAACTGGTCAAGTTGTGAAATGAGCAAACCTGCAGTACATTCACAAGGAATGTTTTATTTCTATTCTACAGGCTTTCCATAACAATTCAAATGTTCACATTTTAATGACATTTATTTAGTGGATAAAATAATAGACCATGTAGTAATTTGCACATTTACTGTAAATATCAAAGATAAAAGTCAATCATGAGAGTAGTTTAATTTTTAATAATAATATAAAAAGAGCAACTGATTCTGTTTAAGTTTTATTCACAAACAAGGAGAAGTAATGACATATATGACATATAATGAGCAAAAACACATTTATTTAAACACACATTAACACACTTCACAAAGGGTCTTGGGATCCCAGAAAAATCAAGGTTTGGTCTGCTCATGCAATCCCAGTGAGACCAGCCTTTGCAACTGACACATTCAATCAAATATTCAAATAAAAACTATATAATAAAATGACATATACATACAACAAAACTGTATACACTGTCATGTTCAAAACACAGTGAAAAATAAAAGTGTCTGGTGTATAGGGATATTTATTGGCACAAGTCATCTTGCTTGGAAAAGAATCAAGGTTATATTATACATTATATTTGTTTATCACATGCTTCATCATGGCCCATTATAATACAAATATTTAAAGAAAAATAATTGTGTTTTCATGCTTGTGTGCAATTTTGGAAACATACATTGACACAGTGAAACCGAAAGCAGTTGATGACTGTAAAGACGCCATTTCGGAAGATAGAAAATCAGCAATCTCTTCACATGTGACAGTAAGTTCGTTCAACTTTTCATACCTGTAATATCAATAGAGTATTTGTGTCTAAACAGACTTTATGACGAACTCAAACACATGATAAAGTGGAAAGTTACTTTCGTGATACTACACGTCAGTAACACTCATTAAATGGCCGAAAATGGTTTACTTACACTTATATTTTTATTTAACAGGATAATTTTAGTTTAATGTTGAAATGTTTAGTTGACTTTAAACTATTTAATTATTTAAATAATCTATATTGTAATGTGTGTTAAATGATGACTGGGGAAAGGAAGTGTAGTCGCAGGATAATCACATAAACGCGTAAAAATAACATCATATTTGCTTAATGCGAGACGAAAAACAGATTGTGAAAAACACCTACAAGAGTTCAGCAGTGTCATTAAAGTGAAGGTGAATCCAGTGTTTAAACGAGGCTGTGTTTGAAAGTGTGGCCCACATGTTGCTCTAAAAACCAAGATTATTTACAGTAACTGGAGAAAGACTGTTGACGTTAAGTTAAAGTGAAATAAATTCCATTTAAATAAAATGTGTCAAAATTCAGTTGTGTTTTGTGCATGTTTTCTGTGTCCACATACAGGCCTGAACAGGACCCACATCAAGTCTCTCATCAAGGAGGAAGAGAATGAGCAAACTTCCTATAAAATGAGAGAGCGGAGGAGAACCATACCTGTAAAATGAGTGTGTGAGTAGAAAGAGAACCGTTCCTGTAAAATGAGTGTGTGTGAGGAGAGAGAGGAGGGGAACCATACCTGTAAAATGAGTGTGTGAGTAGAGAGAGGAGAACCGTTCCTGTAAAATGAGTGTGTGTGAGGAGAGAGAGGAGGAGGCGTCTGTTCACACTCAGAGAGCAGCATCTCCAGTATCCAGCTGTGTGTCCATGAAGAGTAACAACTCCATGCATGAGCCTCCTAAACTCAGTGATGGACCATCTTCAGGATCCAGCTGTGTGTCCATGAAGAGTAACAACTCCATGATGGATCCCCCTGATCTCAGTGATGGACCATCTTCACTATCCAGCTGTGTGTCCATGAAGAGTAACAACTCCATGCGTAATCCCCCTGATCTCAGTGATGGACCATCTTCACTATCCAGCTGTGTGTCTATGAAGAGTAACAACTCCATGATGGATCCCCCTGATCTCAGTGATGGACCATCTTCACTATCCAGCTGTGTGTCCATGAAGAGTAACAACTCCATGCGTAATCCCCCTGATCTCAGTGATGGACCATCTTCACTATCCAGCTGTGTGTCTATGAAGAGTAACAACTCCATGCGTAATCCCCCTGATCTCAGTGATGGACCATCTTCAGTATCCAGCTGTGTGTCTATGAAGAGTAACAACTCCATGCGTAATCCCCCTGATCTCAGTGATGGACCATCTTCAGTATCCAGCTGTGTGTCCATGAAGAGTAACCACTCCATGCGTAATCCCCCTAGACTCAGTGATGGACCATCTTCAGGATTCAGCTGTGTGTCCATGAAGAGTAACAGATCCATGCGTATTCCCCCTGATCTCAGTGATGGACCATCTTCAGGATCCGGCTGTGTGTCCATGAAGAGTAACATCTCCATGGGTAATCCCCCTAATCTCAATGATGGACCTGCTGTGACCTCTGACCCTGAGTGAGTATCATGAAGTTCAGGGCCGGTCCAGATTCTGTTGGCGCCCTAGACGAGATATTATATTATATTCATCGCCCCTAAAAACTACAACACTGGCAATAACACACACAAACACAAGTGTGTGTATGGTTGCACAAATAGTTGTTAAAATAAAGGGTAAAAAGGCTATATAAAATATGTATTCAAATTGAATATATCTAGATGATAGTCTTGGAATCCAGATAACTAGTTAGCCTCATTCACCTCTTACCTGGCGACCCTATTCTTAAGCATAGACTGGAAAAATACATATCCAAACTTAAATGGATGCTGAACTTAATCTGCTGGATACATTTATTTTTATTTTCTATTAATATAAAACCTGTGCCTGGGCACCTAAAACTGCAAGTCAAAGTGGGAAATCCAACCAAGTTGTTTTAGGCGCAGTAGCCAATATGGCCGCTAGATGACATTCAAACTCCATTTAGTGAATTAAAAACTTGAAGTGTTTTAATTTCATGAATGCTTTGGACTACTGGCCTCTTTTGATAAAAGACACATAGGATTTTATTGCTGAAGTGAAAGCAAGCAACAACAGAAGTACAAATACAGTTTTACACTGAACTTGCATTAAATGCAAATAAAATGAAAAGGTTTCCACTAGTGGTCCGTTCCAGTTAAAATATTCTAAAGTAGCTCCTGAAAATATTAAATATGTTTAAAAAGTAGACATAAAAAAAATCTATAACTGACAAAGAGCATCAACATAGAAAGTCAACTTATAACAATTATTTGACTAATTCATTGTTAATAAATGAAGAGTTTATTTGCAAAAACGGATAAATGGCATGTTTAAATAATGAACTGACTGCTGTGCGTTATCCTCCACATATAGCACGATCTGAATCTTAAACACGTTTAGTCACAAAAGCCGGTATTGTCCATTGTTAAGGCATCACAAGTTAATGTTTTACAGCAGAAACTGACAAGCACCCTTGTTGTTTGTGAATACAACCCGATAATCTGCAAAGAAACAATTGAAAATATTTCTGTTTTTTTTTCTCAGTATCAACAACAGGAAGAGAAAGAGAGCAGCTTCTCCAGGATCCAACTGTGTGTCCATGAAGAGGCAAGAGCCCCCAAAATTCAGTGATGGAGCAGTGACCTTTGACCCTGTGTGAGTATCATCATGTAGAGTGAGAGACACATGAACACAGAATGCACAGGTTCAGAACTTTAACATGTAAAACAAGTAACAAGTGGAATTCAAGATGCAAAGAAAGGAATCCTTTCACTTTGTTAAAGTGTCTTAAATAGTTATTTGTCCATTAACTATGACTGTCTGTCATTTCCCTGTTAGATCTAAATTTACACAGGAATGATTTGTGTTACATGTGTTGCATCAGTGTTGACAGTTATCCTTTAAATTACTGATGTACTGAAATGATCAATCTTTATAAAAACTGAAATGAGAAAATTCTGGCTAGGAATAAATAAAATCAGTGGTTCCCAATCTGGTTGTGGTGTTGAATGTCTAGGGGTTCCCCAAAATCTCTGCTCATTTCAATATTTTTTAATATCAATATATAAATGTACGTTTTTTAATGTAAATGTAAGATACTTTGATAGATCTGCCATAAATCAGCCAATAATAACTTCCTATGAATAGACTGATTATCTCTAAACTTGCCAATCATATGTTGATGACACAAAAAATGCAAGACTGCTCAAACCAGACAGTGAAAGCAAATATGAAAGAACTTTTAAAAGTCAGGATTCATATCAGCTGATCAAGATAACAGGAAATCTCTGATCAGTATAAAATAAGTGATTTTTTTTTGTATTTCTAAAGGAACGGTGGCAGGTTCTTTAGACATAAATGGGCTGTTTACACCTGGCCTCTTCATGTGTTTTCTGTGATCTTATAGCTATCCGATCGTGAAAAGACCAGGGGTAAATGCCCTCCGAAACGCATTTGAGACGGATTTAAATCCGATCGCTCAAACCAGTTCAGGAGGAGTTCTGAGACTCATTCCAGACGAAACTGGACAAGTGTAAATGCATCTGGTTTTTGAAACCACATATTTAAATTTTACCACTCCCAACAATTCTGAAAAATAAACGTGTGAGAGCGTGTTATAGGCTATAGGATCTCAGTGATGGACCATCTTCAGGATGATGGACCATCTTCAGGATCTTATAGCTATCCGATCGTGAAAAGACCAGGGGTAAATGCCCTCCGAAACGCATTTGAGACGGATTTAAATCCGATCGCTCAAACCAGTTCAGGAGGAGTTCTGAGACTCATTCCAGACGAAACTGGACAAGTGTAAATGCATCTGGTTTTTGAAACCACATATTTAAATTTTACCACTCCCAACAATTCTGAAAAATAAACGTGTGAGAGCGTGTTATAGGCTATAATGTAATGTTATAGCTAGATATGATGACGCTACTGCAACACGCATCACCGCAGATGAGAAGCTGAGCATCTATTCATCAAGCCAACGTGCAAACTATCACAAATTTACTTTAAGTGAAAGTAAATCGTAGACGCTTAATACACAATCGTCATCATTAAAAGTAAAGAAACGAAATGATCTTACCAGGGCTGTTGTCGCTCTCTCCTATTGTGTTTTTGATTTTGAGATTATCTGATGATCAATAAAATGCAGCTCATATCTGTTGCTTTCGCTGACATGAACTCCATTAAATCTGCATTAGCGTGGGATTTGAAGATCGGATTTATATCCATTTTGCGAAAACACATTTATGTGATCAGGTGTAAATGGAATTGTTTTGATAAATCAGATAGCTGTCCGATCTGAGAAAACGCATGAAGTGGCCAGGTGTAAACAGCCCTATAATCTTCTCTGACTTTTCACATGCCTCACTTGTGGCAAAGGGGATTTCAATGTGCAACTAGGAAATCCAGAAACAAATTGACTTTGCAGTCTCTATCGTCAGTCTCCATTTACATGTAAATTAATTACATGTAATCATATCACACCACTATAGATAGAAATTTGTCTGAAAGACCAAACACTTATTTCTACATGTGCTATGATTTTCACATTAAACATATTTAAATATTTTTCTTTGTTCACAAAGGTCTTTTCTGTTTGTTTTTGTGTCTCTGTCTTCTTAATGTGTTTTCAGTGGTGTGAGAGCTGACCAGATCAGAGATGTGTCCTGTCAGACCAGCACATCCTCCTCCTGTCAGAAACACATCAGTCATCATGACACAGAAGCAGCCCTGCAGCTCGATTCTCACCAGCCAGTGCATGATGATCTGCAGAGAGTCAAAGACCAGCACAAAACCAGCATGAAGAACAAGTATGAGCGCTTATTTGAGGGAATCAAACTACAGGAGAATCAGACCCTCCTGAACAGGATTTACACACAGCTGTACATCATAGAGGGAGAGAGTGAAGGGGTGAATGAAGAACATGAGGTGTTACAGATGGAGAAAAGTTACAAGACCCTCCAAGACACTCCAATCAACTGCAATGACATATTTGATCCTTCACTTGAACTAGGATATGAGGAGAAGAGAAGAGAGAAAGACAAAATCAAGACTGTTCTTACTAAAGGCATCGCTGGAATTGGAAAAACCGTCTCTGTGCAGAAGTTCATTCTGGACTGGGCCGAGGGAAAAGCCAATCAGGATGTAGATTTCATGTTTGTTCTTCCATTTAGAGAGCTGAACTTGATTAAAGATCATCAGTACAGTCTTCACAGACTTCTGCTGGACTTTCATCCTGAACTTCAAGATCTGGTCTCAAAGATTTATGATGAATGTACAGTTGTGTTGATCTTTGATGGTCTGGATGAAAGCAGAATTACACTGATGTTTTCAGACAGTGAGAAACTTTCTGATGTGACTGAGACTTCATCAGTGGGTGTGTTGATGTCAAACCTCATGAAAGGAGATCTGCTTCCCTCTGCTCTCATCTGGATCACCACCAGACCAGCAGCAGCCAATCAGATCCCCTCCAAATACATCAACCGTGTGACAGAAATTCAGGGATTCAATGACCCTCAGAAGGAGGAATATTTCAGGAAGAGAATCAGTGATGAGCATCAAGCCAGCAGAATCATCTCACACATCAGAAGAGCAAGAAGCCTCCACATCATGTGTCACATACCCGTCTTCTGCTGGATCTCAGCCACTGTGCTTCAAAACATCCTGAAACAAGATCTAGAAATCCCTCAAACTCTGACTGAAATGTACATACACTTCCTCCTCATTCAGACTAGTGTGAGGAACCAGAAGTATGAAGAGAGAGATCCAGAGAAACTCCTGCAGTCCAAAAGAGAAGTGATTGTGAAACTTGCTGAACTGGCTTTCAATCAGCTGATGAAGGGCAATGTGATGTTCTATGAGGAGGACCTGATTGAGAACGGCATAGACGTCACGGACGCCTCAGTGTATTCTGGGATTTGCACTGAGATCTTTAGGGAGGAATCTGTGATTTATCACAGGAAGGTTTACAGCTTTGTACATCTGAGCTTTCAGGAGTTTTTTGCAGCTCTGTATGCGTTTCTCTGCTATTTACACAAGAACAGTGAAGTTATGAAAATGTTCCTGACAGGAAAGTCCAGAACTGAGTGTAAGATTGTTTCTCTGGATGTGTTTCTTAATGAAGCAACGAATAAAGCCTTGAAGAGTAAAAATGGACACCTGGATCTTTTCCTTCGATTCCTTCATGGCATCTCACTGGAGTCCAATCAGAGGCTCTTACAGGATCTGCTGATTCGCACATATAACATCCCAGAGAGCAGAAAGAAAATAATCCAAAACCTTAAAAAACACGAAAACACAGAAAGTCCAAAAGACAATGTCAGCCCTGAAAGATGGATGAATCTGTGTCACTGCTTGATTGAGATGAAGGATAGTTCTCTTGTTCAAGAAATGCAGGCATTTTTACAATCTGGAACAAGTAACCAAAACCTTTCTCTTGCACAATGTTCAACTTTGGCAAACTTGATCTTAATGTCAGAAAAGGTGATGGATGAATTTGACCTTAAAAACATCAGATCATCACAAGAGGGTCGAAGGAGACTGTTACCTGCTCTGAGGAACTGCAGAAAAGCTCTGTGAGTGTGAAAATATGAACATAATATCAACTGATTTGAAATATGAACATAATACCTCTCATGTAGGTTAATAGTTTAGCTAAATTGCTTTTTCATTTACATAAATTTGAAGTGTCTAGAGATTAAAATATTTAAAATAATTATTTTAATTTGTAATTATAATTGAAATCCAAGTCATTACATTTCTGAAGTTTTAAAAACTTAATGTTCTTCAGCAATTACGGTCTTAAATTAAAGTTGCAAGCAGCATTTATCGGGGTTCAAGCAGTCAAAGCCTTTTAGGCATTTAAGCACAAAAGCATCAAAAGTTATTAAGATTTATTTAGCAAGCATGTAACCACTGACATAATAGATGGAAAAGACCATTTACAGCCAATACAGGCAGTTTACCATGGGAAATGTATGGTTCTAAAGCTTTTTAACAGGTATAGCGCCACCTATGGTCCGATCTCCATAAAATTGTTTACTGTGACCTCAAATTGAACCCATACACATGTGTACTAAGTTTGGTGAAGATATCTCATTTACTTCTTGAGTTATAGCCATTTTAGTAAAATAGGCTCCTCCCACAACAATGTACCATATTTTAGTATTATTTACTATGATTCTAGCATGATTTACGTAGTTTACCATGATTTTATCTTAGTTTACCTTGATTTACCATATTCTAGCATGATTTACCATTATATACTACATTCTAGTATGATTTACCATTGTTTACTGTGATTCTAGCATGGTTTACCATAGTTTATCATGATTTATCATGGTTTACCATGATTAACCCTGTTCTAGCATAGTTTACCATGATTTACCATGTTCTAGCATGATTTACCATGATATACCACGTTCTAGAATGATTTGCCAGGATTTTAGCATGATTTACCTTGATACGCCACATTCTAGTATTATTTACTATGATTTACCATGTTTCTAGTGTGATTTACCATGATTTACCACATTACTAGCAATTATGTGAAGTGTCAGTGCAAATGAAGTGATAAACACTGACAAAATATGATTGTGTTATAATAGTTATTGTTATATAAGTGATTTTTTAGAGTCTAAATATAAATGTGAGCACATGTGAAAAGCACATGTGAAAAGACTTCATTAATAAGTAGAATGGCAAGCAGAGGGCAGTAGAAGAGCACTTATTGGCTCACTTTCACTTTAAACTTCATGATTTGCACCAGTTTTCTGCACTAAATCAAACCAGTTTTTCCATGTTAACTCCATAATGCATGCTTACACACACACACACACACACACCCACACACACACACACACACACACAAATGTGTTTTTTGGATATGTTATTGAGAAAATGTATTTAATTGTCTATAGGCATTTCTTTGTGATCTAATAATATAAAACTATGTTACCAGCTGTAGCAATTCCTCAATTATAGTCAAGTACTCGATTAAAAAAAATCCTTGATTGCAATTTACCCCTCAGTAATGGGCAAAATACCGAAAGTGTTGCATTCCACAGACGAGAATCCAACAACCGCAGAATTACACAGTTTTCTAAGACAACGCGATATATTTAAAACCATTTACAGTCATAATATAGTATAGTGCTATTGTGAAATCACAAAGGCTGTGATTCAGTTAAATAAATATATCCTCTGTTTTTTGTTTGTTTGTTTTTTTCACAGAGAAGACGCTTCAATTACATGAGTGCAGAGTACGTTAAAATTACCTCAGCTCCGTCCACAGTAAACGCTGCTCCAAACAAACTCAGTCTCTGCAGTGCTGTTTGTTTAGGTTTCCAATAACGTGCATTTGGGAACGCAAGTCGGACACAGTTTGTGTTTCATAGTTGCACTGTTATCATTTATATTTGTGAAGCTGGGTTACTCAAACTGCTGTTCATCGCGATTTCAAAATAAAAGTTTAAACATCGGGATTTCAAAATAAAAGTTTAAACTCTCGCTCTGAGTTTGCATACTTTGATGTGCACATGTTCTCGTTCAAGAAATTACAGTGGCTGTAGCATTTCTATCGTACAGAAGTGGCCAAATATTAAAAGTTAAGTTGACATTTGAATTAATTGTTTGGACAATATTAAACAAGGATTTGATAATGCCTTAGTGTAACAACAACCAGGCCGCTGGCGCCCTCTGCAGGCATTTGTTATTTATGTACATAAGTTATGTTTATATTAGTTTATATAATTTATTTTACATGGGTATATTTTAACAGTGTTGTTCAGTAAAACCAATATAATTACTTACTTTGATACTTTACTTGAACCAATTATTGTTGCTTGTTATTATATATTTGTATTTTAAGTCATTTTAAAGGCTGTTGTTAACTTGAATCTATTTTTTACCACGATTTTTTTTATCCGATTACTTGAATAGAATACTCGATTACTAAAATAATCGATAGCTACAGCCCTATCATAATAAAAAAGATTGCTTTTTAAAGCATTTGTTTGTTTCCCAATACTGAAAGCTAATGAAAAGATCATAATGTAATCTTGCTGCTCCCTCAAGTGGACAAAAGTGGTATTATAGCTTACATTTTACAATTGAAGTGTTTGAATGAATGAGTGAATGAATGGGAATTTGGTTTTTCACTTATATCTCGGTAACCAGAACGCGAAAAATTCTGAAACTCAGAGCATAGATAGTGCTCGAGGAGCCCTGTTGAATGAGAATATCACTTTGTTTTTGGGCGATTAGGGCCGGGAGTTATGACCGTTCAAAGGCATATATTTTGAGGCTTTTATCTCTGGAATGCCCAGGGCAAATAACACCACATTTGAATTGAAGCTAGCCAACGACGGGCCCTTTCCAACGAGCTCTCACACAAGGTTCGAGGTTGTCTGGGTCAGGAGTTACCGCGGTTCAAAGTCGGGGGTCCCGCCGACTAGCGATCCCCAGGGGGCGCGCTCCCAAGGCCCGCGACGACACGTTTCGATCAAGAGCCTGGAGAGGACCTTACCATCAAAATTTGAGCGCGCAACGACTTTCCGTTTTTGAGTTATGAGTGAATTTGTATTCGGGGGCGTGGCTTAAATGGACGTTTTACTTTCTGTTTGTGACTCAGCTGTCAATAGTAATATTCCAAAAGATTAATTTTGACAAAATGTGATTTTAAATGTTAAAATAATGATTTTATAAAGTCTAAATATGAATTATATAACAATATTAGGGAGTAGTATGATGAAATGACAGCAGGGGGCAGTAAAATACCACTTATTGGCTTAATATGTCATGTTATATCATTTTCACCTTTTTAACTGTTATAGAGGCAAATTTTGTCCGATCTGTCTGAAATTTTTCATGCTTATTAAGAGTCATGAACATTATTATATGAAAATTATATGATCATAGATGGAAAAGACCATTCACAGCCAATACAGGCAATTTACCATAGGAAATATATGGGTTTAAAGCGTTTTAACAGTTATAGCGCCACCTTTGGTCCGATCTCCATAAAACTTTCCATGCTTCTTTAGCATGTTATGACACATATGCGTTCTGAGTTTTCTTTAGGATTTATAGGCTTTTGAGTGTATTTTGTCACGCCCCTTTTCTAAATGACCCTATTATAGCCATCCAAATGCAAAAGTTCAATTTTTTTTTTTGATAATTATTGATCTAGAGAGTCCATAGAATTGTCCTAGACTGGTCTGGTTCCGATCGGGCGAAAAACCTAGGACTAGTTCGCAAAAGTAGGTTTTTAACATGTTTGCGAATATTTAATGAACCGTTTGATTGACAGCAATGGTTCTTGAGGCAAAGTTGTTCAGCATGAGCAGATCTATCAAATGATATGCATTTTGTGTGGATGAGTGTAACACCACGTGATTACAGAGCCATAAAAGTTGTTAGCGCCAACTAGTGGCCAATTTCTTTCAAAATTCTTACAGACCTCTAGGGCCATGAGTTGAACATGCCCATCGAGTTCCGTTCCGATCAGCCTCCGTTAACCTTGTCTAATAGGTGCTCAACTTCATTGGCCAATGGCGGCCATGTTTTTTTAGATACGCCAATGTCCTCATAGACATACATGGCACCTTGGACCAAGACACTGCATACCAATTTTCAAGTCAATCGGACTAACGATCAGGTGGTCATAGCCCTTTTCATGTTTTTTTCATGTTATAGCCCCACCTAGTGTTCAATCGTCGCGATTTTTTTACTGTGACCCCAGATTGATCTCATACACATGTGTACCGAGTTTGGTGAAAATATCAAATTTTGTTCATGAGTTATAACCACCATAGTAAACTGGCTCCGCCTACTTCGAACGTTTTGGCGCCCACTTAAGTGCTACAGACTTGAAACTTGGCCAGAAGGTAGTACAAAAATCGAGGAGAGGTTCAGAGAGTATGACCCCGATTGGCCCATAGGTGGCACTATAGTGCAAAAAACAAAAAAAAATCATGTTTTTGGCTGCACGATGCGTTTTACGGCAGAATAATAATAATAATAATTAAAGCTGCAAGCAGCATTTATCGGGGTTCAAGCAGTTAAGGCCTTTAAGGCCTTTAAGCACACAAGCATCAAAAGACATTACGTTTTATTTAGCAAGCATTTAACAACTGCCATCATAGATGAAAAAGTCAATTTACAGCCAATACATGCAGTTTGCCATAGGAAATATATGGTTTTAAAGCGTTTTTACAGTTATAGCACCTTTTTGCCTGAGTCTTCTTACAGTCTTGCCTGATCTCCACCACTTTTATTAGTAGTACTCAAAGTGTGCCTATATATATGTGGCAAATTTGTTGTAAATATGTAATTTTGATAAGGAGTTTAGACAATTATATTCAGTGGCGTAACGAGCCAACACCGGGCACTTAAGTAGGATTATCAAGGCGGGCCCCTTGATGACGCAATTGATGACATTGATGACGCAATGTCCGCGAGTAGGCTACCATCAATAGGGCAGGATATGATCATACACAGCATATAAGAGATGAGATGACTAACAAAATCAGGAGGAGCCTACGCTCACCAAAAAAAAAAAAATAAAAAAATACTGGTGACAGCGCACCATAACACATTGTTAGGCCTAGGTCCAAATACATAAAAAAGATGCTCTCTTACATTATAGCGGGATTTTCCGGGCTTTCCTATGTGCAACTGCAAAGTTGTCGATTAGATCAGGATTGTGCACACGGGCATTCTCAATTGACCCTTCGCAGGGAGTTTGATTGACAGGTGATCTGACTAATCATAATCCGCCATTTTGTCCCACAAAGCAGTCAGGAGAGTTAGTAGATTAACTTTGGAGGATTTAAATTTGAAAAACAAAGTGTACTGACGTCTTAGCACTTTAAAACAACATTCCTTTTATGTTCATTCATGTTTATTTTAATGCCATAAATTAACTAGAAGGAAGAGATGATCGGTTCACGAGCAGCTTTAACTGAGCCTTGAGTCTACAGCGATCTGTCAGACACATTAAAGAGTCACAAAACGGTATTTATTGTTTAAATGTCTCTAAAAAATGACTACATTTGAAAGGTGAGACTTTTGGCGCTTTTCCATTACCAGTACCAGCTCAACTCAACTTGACTCGACTCGACTCGGCTCGCTTTTCGCTCCGTTTTCCATTGCAGATAGTACCTCCACAATAGTACCTGGTCGTCATAGCGACGCTGCAGGAAACTGCCGTGACTTAATCTTCTACGCGAGATACATCCGCTGCCACACACAATGGACAATGAAGGAAATCGAGCGTATGCTGTTTCTGGATGTTTTTGTTTTTGCTGTTTTTTATTCAGGATACTCCGTCTGGCGCGTGCAATGATGACGCAGTGAATAGTGACGATTCTCTCTGACCAATTAGCAGTCTGCCGTGTTTTCACGTCACATTTTAGTATCGCCTCAGCTTGCCCCAGCTCACTTAGAACCTCGCCGGAGGTGGTACGAAAAAAAGTACCTGGAAGCAGGTACAGGTACAACTTTTACACAGTGGAAAACCAAACAAAGCTGAGTCAAGTCGAGCCGAGCCGAGCCGAGCTGGCTGTAGTGGAAAAGCGCCATTTGTTTCATATCAAAAGTACTTGTCTGTCAGCGCACAGTCTCCTCTCTGATCCGCAATGTATTTTTCACTGCGTGAGAACTTGGTGTGGTGTGAGAGTGGCGTCGCTTGTCAGACAGTAACTAAAGTGGGCGGGTCTTTGCGAATGGTCATTGACAGTATGGACGGGGATTCGCCAGTCCCAATTCAAAACAAATTTCATGACAATCCATCATTGTTTGTTTCAAACATGTGAGAGCATCAAAATGATCCATGGGTGAAATTGATTGGATTTAATTCATTTTTTTGTCAGTTCCTATCATAATTTTAACATTTTGGCGTTATTGTTTAGCTATTTACCTATGTTTTCAAATTTCCTGTGTTTTTTTGTTGTTGTCTCGATCGGACTAACGGCTTTGAAGATAAACACAATTTTTTAAAGCTCTAAATGACACTTACAAAAACCATAAGGCGAAACCTGTCATGTTTGGTATTGTTGGACTCTGCAAGGATTCAGGAGTCTTAGGAGGTCACTCCTGTGAAAAAACACTGGCTTGAAACTCCTAAGGCTCCTTCAAGGCATTGTGCCAATGACGTATACTGAGTTTTTTGAGATACACCAATGTTCTCATAGACTATCATGGCACCCTGGACAAAGACACTGCATGCCAATTTTCAGTAGACTAACAGTTGGGTGCGCTTATAGCTATTTTCATGATTTTTTTCACTGTTATAGCGCCACCAAGTGGCCAATTGTCACGGTTTTTTTCATGTCAACTATAATATATCTCTCTATAAAATATCTCTTTCCGCTCACAAGTTATAACCATTTTATAGTGCCACCAAGTGGCCAATTGTCATGATTTTTTTTCACGTGACCTCAGAATGAGCTCATGAACATGTGTCCCAAGTTTTGCGAAAATATCTCTTTCCGTTCACAAGTTATAACCGTTTTATAGTGCCACCAAGTGGCCAATTGTTGCGATTTTTTTTCAAGTGATCTCAGGTTGAGCTCAGGAAGATGTATCCCAAGTTTAGCAAAAAAAATCTCTTTCCGTTCACAATTTATAACCGTTTTAGTAAAAGTGGCCCTGGTGCCATCAAATATTTTGGTTCCCCTTATCGACCGTTAATTGAAATTTTTAATTTTTTGGATGATTATTGATTGTCAGACTCCAGAGAATACTCTTGCAGTGGTTTGGTTCCGATCGGGCCAAAAACCTAGGAGAAGTTTGCAAAAATAGGTTTAAAAAAAAAAATGCAATTTACTTGAAATTGGCGCCTGAAGGACGAGCAAATCGGAGATAGCCATTTTGTCCGCCTTGAGCCAAGGATTCTTTTTTTGAAAATTATTGATCTAGAGAGTCCAGAGAATTGTCCTGGACTGGTTTGGTTCCGATCGGGCGAAAAACCAGGGACTAGTTTGCAAAAGTAGGTTTTGGACAAAATTCGACATAGCAGAAATTTTTCCCTGCCTACATCCAAATCGGAGATAGCCATTTTGTCCGCCTTGAGCCAAGGATTCCAAAGATATAAGACACTTGACCCTGGGACAAACGGCCTAAGAGTTATGAGCGATTTTGAACTTTTGGTTGCTGTAGCGCCACCTATGGGCCAATCGGGGTCATACTCTGATAGGTTGTCCCCAAATTGAGGCCTACCATCTGGCCAGGTTTCAAGTCTCTAGGCCTTACGGTTTGTCCTGCACGATGCGTTTTACGAATCCTTACAATTACAATAGGGTTTCAGCATTTCATGCTTGAACCCCTAATAAGAATGAAGGCTTTTTGCCAGTTATAGCGCCACCTATGGTCCGATCTCCATGAAACTCTGCATGCTTCCTCACCGTGTTCTGACACATATGCTCATCAATTTTGGTGAAGTTCTTAGTTTTCCTTTGGGATTTATAGGCTTTTGAGTGTATTTTGCCACGCCCCTTTTCTAAATGACCCTGTTACAGCCACCCAAATGCCAAAGTTCAACTTTTTTTTTTTATAATTATTGATCTAGAGAGTCCAGAGAATTGTCCTGGACTGGTTTGGTTCCGATCGGGCGAAAAACCAGGGACTAGTTTGCAAAAGTAGGTTTTGGACAAAATTCGACATAGCAGAAATTTTTCCCTGCCTACATCCAAATCGGAGATAGACATTTTGTCCGCCTTGAGCCAAGGATTCCAACGATATAAGACACTTGACCCTGGGACAAACGGCCTAAGAGTTATGAGCGATTTTGAACTTTTGGTTGCTGTAGCGCCACCTATGGGCCAATCGGGGTCATACTCTGATAGGTTGTCCCCAAATTGAGGCCTACCATCTGGCCAGGTTTCAAGTCTCTAGGCCTTACGGTTTGTCCTGCACGATGCGTTTTACGAATCCTTACAATTACAATAGGGTTTCAGCATTTCATGCTTGAACCCCTAATAAGAATGAAGGCTTTTTGCCAGTTATAGCGCCACCTATGGTCCGATCTCCATGAAACTCTGCATGCTTCCTCACCGTGTTCTGACACATATGCTCATCAATTTTGGTGAAGTTCTGAGTTTTCCTTTGGGATTTATAGGCTTTTTAGTGTATTTTGCCACGCCCCTTTTCTAAATGACCCTGTTACAGCCACCCAAATGCCAAAGTTCAACTTTTTTTTGATAATTATTGATCTAGAGAGTCCAGAGAATTGTCCTGGACTGGTTTGGTTCCGATCGGGCGAAAAACCAGGGACTAGTTCGCAAAAGTAGGTTTTGGACAAAATTCGACATAGCAGAAATTTTTCCCTGCCTACATCCAAATCGGAGATAGCCATTTTGTCCGCCTTGAGCCAAGGATTCCAACGATATAAGACACTTGACCCTGGGACAAACGGTCTAAGAGTTATGAGCGATTTTGAACTTTTGGTCGCTGTAGCGCCACCTATGGGCCAATCGGGGTCATACTCTGATAGGTTGTCCCCAAATTGAGGCCTACCATCTGGCCAGGTTTCAAGTCTCTAGGCCTTACGGTTTGTCCTGCACGATGCGTTTTACGAATCCTTACAATTACAATAGGGTTTCAGCATTTCATGCTTGAACCCCTAATAAGAATGAAGGCTTTTTGCCAGTTATAGCGCCACCTATGGTCCGATCTCCATGAAACTCTGCATGCTTCCTCACCGTGTTCTGACACATATGCTCATCAATTTTGGTGAAGTTCTGAGTTTTCCTTTGGGATGTATAGGCTTTTTAGTGTATTTTGCCACGCCCCTTTTCTAAATGACCCTGTTACAGCCACCCAAATGCAAAAGTTAAACTTTTTTTCGATAATTATTGATCTAGAGAGTCCAGAGAATTGTCCTAGACTGGTTTGGTTCCGATCGGGCGAAAAACCAGGGACTAGTTCGCAAAAGTAGGTTTTGGACAAAATTCGACATAGCAGAAAATGTCCCCTGCCTACATCCAAATCGGAGATAGCCATTTTGTCCGCCTTGAGCCAAGGATTCCAACGATATAAGACACTTGACCCTGGGACAAACGGTCTAAGAGTTATGAGCGATTTTGAACTTTTGGTCGCTGTAGCGCCACCTATGGGCCAATCGGGGTCATACTCTGATAGGTTGTCCCCAAATTGAGGCCTACCATCTGGCCAGGTTTCAAGTCTCTAGGCCTTACGGTTTGTCCTGCACGATGCGTTTTACGAATCCTTACAATTACAATAGGGTTTCAGCATTTCATGCTTGAACCCCTAATAAGAATGAAGGCTTTTTGCCAGTTATAGCGCCACCTATGGTCCGATCTCCATGGAACTCTGCATGCTTCCTCACCGTGTTCTGACACATATGCTCATCAATTTTGGTGAAGTTCTGAGTTTACCTTTGGGATGTATAGGCTTTTGAGTGTATTTTGCCACGCCCCTTTTCTAAATGACCCTGTTACAGCCACCCAAATGCCAAAGTTCAACTTTTTTTCGATAATTATTGATCTAGAGAGTCCAGAGAATTGTCCTGGACTGGTTTGGTTCCGATCGGGCGAAAAACCAGGGACTAGTTCGCAAAAGTAGGTTTTGGACAAAATTCGACATAGCAGAAATTTTTCCCTGCCTACATCCAAATCGGAGATAGCCATTTTGTCCGCCTTGAGCCAAGGATTCCAACGATATAAGACACTTGACCCTGGGACAAACGGTCTAAGAGTTATGAGTGATTTTGAACTTTTGGTCGCTGTAGCGCCACCTATGGGCCAATCGGGGTCATACTCTGATAGGTTGTCCCCAAATTGAGGCCTACCATCTGGCCAGGTTTCAAGTCTCTAGGCCTTATGGTTTGTCCTGCACGATGCGTTTTACGAATCCTTACAATTACAATAGGGTTTCAGCATTTCATGCTTGAACCCCTAATAAAAATCAGTACAATTACAATAGGTGTTCAGCACTTCGTGCTTGAACCCCTAATAATCCAGCGCCAGCATCTGGTTGACATCCTAAAGTACAGTAGGTGTACAGTAGGTACAATAGGTGGCGGTATTGCATCTTAACGCTGCCATTTGTCATTAAACAGAAGACGACACAGCGCGAGAATATGACTCGTTAGACTCATTGATCAAAAGTACGCGGAAAAGGGGTCAAAACCACCAACCGGTTCACCCACCTCCGCGTCCATCTTGACATTTTTAAAAGCTTAATGTTCTTCATCTCAGTCCTTTCAGAGTCTTTTCAGCCAATGAATTTACATGACTTTTCCATCATTCATAATTTACTGGATAAGGATTAAGCAATTTTAGAAAAATATATTCCTTTTCCTGGTCTAGAAATCACACTTTTAAAGGTCCCATTCCATGGATTATTTTTATTATTTTATAATGTTTCCAGGGGTGCCCTTATAATGTTAGTATGTTTTTTAGATCAAAAATTGTTATAATTTAGAAATAAAAGGCATATTTCCTAGCCTGATTTCATTCCCTGGTTTGAACACTCTGTTTGAAGGGGCGTGTCTGCTGTGAGACTTCAGCGTAAACGCCCTCTGCTGTGATTAGCTGAAACGCTTGCATATGAAATATCTGGCATTACATGTGGAACTATCTGGAAAACTTTTACTATTACAGCTATTATACGTTTTTTACTATTACAGCTATCGGGATTAACGAATCGTGAAAAGTTTTTTAAGTATTTAGATCTATTTCAATCACATAAAAGGTTGCAGTGATGAGCATTGAGCAGATGACAGCCTGTTGATCGCGTGAAAAAAGATCTTATCATTGCAACGCAGTTTCTGCACTCACTAATGATTTCACCAATGCAAACATGATGTATATAAATACAGTAAGAGCTTCGTTGTGCAGTGTAACAGCGTCATTGATTTCATAACGAGTTTTGGCAAGTGTCCATATAAACTCGCGCTGTGTGATTAACAGCTTGGGCGATTGGAAAGGGATTGTTCTTTGATCGCTTTCTGTATATTAATCACAGTTTAAGTAAGATTATTTTCATCCTACTAAGAGAAACGATGTGAAGTTGATCGCTACTTCCATAGTAAATCACTACTTACCGCTTGCTGGAATATAGTTGAAATTGCCCCCTTCGTCAGTATGAAACGCTGAGAGAAGCCTGCATGATATTATCCCAGGTTAGAAAAACAGTCCGTGGTGAAATGGACAGAGCAAACTAACAACTTCGAATTAAACTTTTGCGGTATCCGATTATAGATAAACATCAACCACGTCTGTTGACATTTCGCCATCAATACGCCTGTGTTCCTGTGGGCGGAGGTTAGTCAAAACACGGTTCTAGTGACGTCATTAAAGAAGGAAGTAGAGGGGTGTAGTCCAATCGAGCCGTTCGCTGTAGTCAACTTCTGTTAAATAAAATATCTCCCTTGGCATTGAACTTTGAGCTTTATAATTTTACAGATATTATTTATACTCTAACAACAACATTACACACTAACTAAAGTTTGAAACATGGGATCACGAAGAACGGGACCTTTAAAATGAGGCTACCTCATAAAATAAGAAATATCTGGATTTAGGTCAGTGGTTCCCATCCCTGTTCCTGGAGTATCCCAGCACTGTACATTTTTAATGTCTCTCTTATCTAACACACATATTAGAGGTCTTGGAGTCTTTACTAACGAGCTGATGAGTTGAATTTGAAAATGTGCCGTGCTGTGGGTACTCCAGGAACAGGATTGACCAGAAACTGTCTCAGAGCCTACTAGTCCGGCCCTTAATGCTATGGTATTGTAACCGTGATAAGAGCACTGAAAACGTTATGTTGCTTGGATGGCTTGAGTCCTTGTAGAGTAATTTACTACGGCTTAGAACACGGCTCAACCATTCAGAATTGTAATGATTTATATCTGTGTTTCTCTGTCCTGTCCCGTGTTCAGCAGTTCCCCGTTATGTTGATTAGTCTCCCCAGGTGTTTCTGATTAGCCACGCACCCTTGTTATCTTGTTTAGCTTGTCTGTCTATGTATTTAAGCCCTGTGTTTAGTTTAGTCTTTGTCAGTTCTTGTTTATTGTTGCACCATTGCGGTTGTTCTGTTCCCCGAGTCTCAGTCCTGAGTTTGTGCTTGTATATGTGAAGTTTTGAGTTTATTTAATAAAAGACTACTGCACGTGGATCCTGCTTCCTCCTCTGCTTCAACCAAAGATGTAACAAGAATCAAGGTCCAGAACTATCTGTTTTATAACTAATTATTGACATACAAGAAGGCTTTTCACACTAATAATAATAGTCAACCCTGGGTCATTGTAAACCTTTACTCTGATCATAATTTACCTGGGGTTAACAATTAATCCTGGGTATTTATAAACTGATGTTTCATGCTGTACACTCCTAAACCCCCGGTTAACGTTCTTATTTGCATATTTGCGGTGTTAGATTCATTGATTGGACGAACACTACATGCAACCTGTTTATTGTTTACATTTTCTCTATATGGACTTTTTGGACAGTAAAGTTAATAATGAAAAGGTCTCTTCTTCACTCCAATTGGTGAGTTTTCTGTTGCCATTTAAAATGTTTCCCATAAAACACTGAAATAACTGTTTATACAACGCTCATGGTGCATCCGCAATTGCGTACCTTTCGAGTAGGCACTACATTTGAATTAGAATATCCTTCGCAACCGTTAAAAATATTAATGTTATATATAGTATGAATTAGGGCTGCACAATATTGGAAAAAACGTACATTGCTATATTTAGTTTTTCTCCTATATATATTGCAATATATAATTAAACACTTTCACCAGTTGATTTGAATAGCTCTATTTGAATATAATTAATCAGTCTAGAATAATTGGGGTGATTTTGTAGGGAAGTGAATCTGCATAGAAAATAATAATTTATAAGCATAGATAAATACAATAGAAGAAAGATACAATTGAAATGAGCAGTGCTTTGTTTTTCAGGTAAATCTAACAGTATTCAGGTACAGTAACTGAATAATCAAATGTAAAAATAACAGTCTTCAATGTATAAATGAAATATAACTAATATAATTAATTACCATAATTAATACAATTTATCTTTGTTAAAGCTACAAAAGTCATTTTCTCTTTCTCTTGTGTTGTTTGATCACCATTGGTATCACAAACAGCTGGGGGTACATAAAGCTGCTCTCCCTTTAAGACAAATGCCCGGACTTAATATAAATGACACTCATCCGTTTTCTTTCTCAATTGTTTACAGCACACAATCGTCTGTGTTTACAAGGATACTCACCGAGACGGACATTTTAACTTAATTTTACGTGTAAGTGTCCGTTTAAGCTTGAAATAAAGAGAAAGGGAATCGAATTCGGTGTTCATGTGCTGTCTGCGTGGCTTTGTGTGTGCGCAAAGAAAATGGCACGCAAGTCCTCTTGTGCTTGACTCGACTTAAAAACGTGCACATTATAAACTTTTATTCTATGATGGTTAAACTTTGCAAATAATCCAAGGCTATCCATCAATCCATGACTATTGCGGATGTGCACATCACGATATCGATGCTGAAACGATACATTGTGTAGCCCTAGTATGAATGTGTTTAGTATGAATGGAATCCGGACGTACTACATCCGGCATGCTGTCATTATTATATGACCTACAAGCGTCAGTTACGTCGCTTCACTGCCATTCATAAAACCTCTTCCTTGGCCCCATAGGATAGTAAAGTGTCCAGCGTATGCGCACTTCAGAATCTTGCCAGAAGTTGTAGGTTATCCGGCGACTTTTCGCTGACTGTTTCAAATACTATGTATTCAGACATACTGCTCTGTTAACGTACAGTTTTTCGCATTCTATATATTAAATTATATTGTAGTTGATTTATTGGGTCCTAGTCCACCTTTGTCGAGTCAGAGTCAAATCCAAGTCCTTAACAATCGAGTCCAAGTCCGAGTCCAAAGGACCTTTAACAAAGACCCGCCCCTCTTAGTTACTGTTGCTACGTCCGACAAGCCATTCCACACTCACGCCACACATCATGTACACAGTAAAAAATATATTGCAGAGCAAAGAGGACACTGACAATGCGCCAACAGACAAGACAGAGCGGGTTACTTTTGGTGTGACATAAAGTCTCAGTAATTTCAAACATGACTGACACTTTAATGTGTAGCGCCTCAGTTCAAGCAGCACGTGAACTGATTATCTCTTCTAGTTATAGCACAAATGAAACAAGTATGAACATCAAAACTGCAAAAAGAAATCAATACACCATTTTTCAAGTTCAAGTCCACTAGACTTTAATCTACTAACTGGTTTGGTTTGTTTGTTGGACAAAAATGGGGGATATCTGCATTATGATTGGTCAGGTCGCCTCTCAATCAAACTCCGGCGAAAGGTCTCAACACTGAGCTCTTAAATTAATATTTGAACCCTTACTAAATGATTGCAATGTATAGTTGCAGTCATACGTTTACCTATTATACATCTTTCAGAATCTGCAAGGTAATGCTGAAGAACGCTACACGATGCATTAAGAGCTAGGGGCAAACTTTTGAGCAAGATGATGGTGATGTTTAAATGTTCTTATTTTGTTTTACATGCTAATATCTTATTTAGCCTCTGAAGGGCAGGACTAAATTAATTAATTAACTTTTAAACAAAATAAGAACAATTTACACGAACGATCAAGTTCAGAGGTTTAACCCCCTGGCTCTTAACGGATGCTTCCTTCTTGAGCATCACTAAATGTCTGTAGCGTTTGTTATAGTTCTGTATGAGTCCCTCAGTTGTCACCAGTGTGAAAAAATGGATCTCACAATTATAGTCACTGCTAGTAAGGAGTCAAATATGCAGAAGGTGCTGGAAAAGCAAAGAATGTGCAGGAACTGAGGGATTTTTTCTAAAGACCATTGGGCAGTTTAACTGTGCAGGACAAACAAGAGACTCATTCCAAAAAACAAAACAAAAAACAGTTGTGGATCATTCAGATAATGACACACCATATTAAAAATCAAGCCTATGTAATTTGTCTTGTATTTTGTGTCTGTATTTTGTTTTGTGGACTAGGCTATTGAACATCTGTTATGTGAAAAAGCTTTTTCAGGGCAGTACTAAACAGAATCAATGTTTTTATGATCCTTCTTATTAAAAAATAAATAAAAATAACATTTTCTATAACGTTCTACAACATTCTGCAGGGTGTTTTGTAAACTTAAGGCTAAAGTGTAAATGTAACAAAAATCATAACATTATTAAAAGCCAAAATGTTGCTGTGGTTACTATGTCAATCATCGCAATTTCATGACTCATAGGACTAAATATTAGCAGATTCACTCCCACATTTAAATGCAGTTATCACTTACAGTGTGAACATAACCACTGGTCCTCTAGAAGCATGAAAAACAAAACTATTATTTAGATCGTCAATAGGGCTCCCTTTTAAGCCATCACTTACTTACCGCATTCTGCACTCTCACTAAAACTCTCGTCAGAAACACTGAAGTTGTCTGCACAAACCAATTTTTTTCACAAACCACGCATAAACGTCATTATTTCAAAACTACAAACTTTTACATACATGCTGCTGACATATTATTGTAGCAGAGTTTGTGCTGAATACAATGTAATCAGACTTTAGCCATGAAAGTGTCACAAGTAACAGAAATTAGCACAAATGTCAGAGCATGTTAAAACACCTCCAGGGCCCAGAAAACACCTCAGACCCCAGAGGGTTAACCCATTTAGCAAAAGTGGTTAGTAAGATTTAGCCTTAATAAGCCACGTATCTCAAGTAAATACAGTCAATTATGGCTCAAGTGAACATAAACAGCTGGGTTAAAACCAGATATGTGTCAGTATATTAGAAGCATTCGGTCTTAAAGTGACAGCAGCCTAGAATACAGCAGCCTGTGTCATTAATGTCAATCAAACAACAGAAGATGTTAAATAAATGTGGGGTTGCCTGTCCATCCCATCTTGTATGCCGCCAAGAGAAATCTGGTTACCGTACACACGCAACATCTAACAGCTGGTGCATCAGACAGTTTGAGTAAAAATGGATGAAACGGCTGTGCTTCAGCAACAACAACATCATACCTTGGTTCTTTAAAACAGCAAAAAAACAATGTTATTTGCATATCGAGCAGAAACAAAGCAACCTCGGCATCCGTTTTCAGGCCTTGGTAGCACTTTATCTTAGAGTCCTTTTCCTCTTGTACATACTATGTACTTATTACATAAACTAATTAATATGTTATAATAGTAATTACAATAACTGGGTACTAACTAGGTACTAACCATGAACCTACCCCTAAACCTAACCTTAACCCATGCAGTTACCTGATATTACCCAGTACTTTCTAAAGTAAGTACACTGTAAGAACATGTAAGTGCATGTAATGTAAAATAAAAGTGCAACCCAGGCCTTCCCGCTCTCTAACGTCTCTCCAGTATGCAAAGCTTCTCCATTATTAACAAGCTCTTGACTGATCATAACCTTTTAACAAGAGTCTTCTCTTTTTTGAGATTAACATCCTGTAATCTCACTGATCAGCACTGTGAAGTTGTGGCTTCAGTTCTACAGTCATCAAACTCCCTGAGAGAGCTGGACCTGAGTAACAATGACCTGCAGGATTCAGGACAGAAGCTACTCTGTGCTGGACTGAAGAATCCAAACTGTCAACTCAACATACTGAGGTTCGAATTTGACTTTCATTCATTAATTAATGTTAATAATAATGTGTGCTTTATATACATTTATACTACGGGGGGCTGTTGAATGCATGAATCTGATTGGTTGATGAATAGGGGTGGTTGAAAAAGAAAAAAAAACTAGAGTTTTGAACTCAACCATTTTTTTGACCAATTAGACTTTACATGTTTTCAACATTGCACCCTTAAGTAATTAACTTTACACACAAACTCAACTCATTACTTTGTGTGGCAGAAACAACTCAATTGAGTGAAAGTAACTCAGGTGAATGCACATTAGTGTAACATTGTAAATATAGTTTATATATTGTATATACTATATTGTAATATATTAACGCAATATATTATTTCAGATTAGCAGCCTGTAATCTCACTGATCAGCACTGTGAAGTTGTGGCTTCAGTTTTACAATCATCAAACTCACCCCTGAGAGTGCTGGACCTGAGTAACAATTACCTGCAGGATTCAGGAGTGAAGGTACTCTCTGCTGGACTGAAGACTCCAAACTGTCAACTCAACATTTTGAGGTACTTAGAAGTTTTTTGTATATAGCGCCTTTTCTGTAGCTCAAGGTCACTTTACATTGTACATTACAATACATTTACACACCCACACACACATCGCAAACACATAAAGATACATATAGCCACATTATCCAAAGTACATGTTAAATAGATATGTTTTTAGCTGAGTCTTGAAGGTAGCCATAGATGAGATGTAAGGGGTAGTGAATTCCATAATTTAGGAGCATTGCCACTAAATGAACTTCCACCTACAGTGGACAAAAAAAAAACAAGTTCAGCTGATCTAAGAAACCGGGCAGGGTGGTAGGAGTAAAGTAGATCAGATGGATATGGAGGTGCAAGACCATTTAATGCCTTAAATGTTAGAAGTAATATCTTAAAGTGAAAATGTGATGCCACGGGAAACCAGTGATGAGGAGAGGAGTAATGTGAGCAGAATTCCTGGTCGATGTGAGAACATACTGTAATCGATTGATGCATGAATTAAGGTGTCAGCATCAGCTAGAGAAGATCGAAGATGTGCAATATTACGAAAATGGAAAAAAAAAGAGTTTTTAAAAACAGAAGAAATATAAGAGAAAAAAGAGTTGAGTCATATACAACACCAAGGTTACAGATGGATGAAGAAGGCTTAACATGAACCCCATCAATATCAAAGGACCGGTCCATCCTTTTGACTGAGGCAGCAGAGCCAATCATAAATATTTCAATTGTGTTATTATTTAACTTGAGGAAATTTGGGGACATCCAATGCTTGATATCCCTCATACATGCAGTAAGTGAGTCGGGCAGGGATGGCCTATCAGAGCTGGTGGTAAGGTAAATTTGAATATCATCAGCATAGCAATGAAATTGAAGTCCATGCATGTATATAGTGTTGTCACGGTACCAAAATTTCAGTATTCGGTACCAATACCAGTGAAAATCCACGGTTCTCGGTACTAAAGCTTAATTTATATTAAATTTACATATATTAAAGTGTATATCACGGTTACAACGATGGAAACTGTAGTATTAAAAACACTTTACAATAAGATTCCATTTGTTAGATAACATTAGATAAAATGACCTAACAATAAACAATAGTTATATACTCTCGCAATTATTCTCCTTGGGATTATTTAAAAATACACACATACACAAAAAAACATTATTTCTGTTAACATTATTTAATGCACAATGAATGAAGTGAACAAACATGACCAATCAAGTGTTTGTATTAAATAACATTCACAAACATTAATTAATGTTGTAAAAATATATTTTTCACTCAATGTGTTGATGTTTGATAACGCATTAAGTTATGTTAATGAATGGTATCTTATTGTAGTGTTACCAAACTATACAGGAGATAAAACGTGTTTTATTTGACTTGACTGTACTTTTATTTAATCCAAAACTGCAATCATATTTCATTTTAAAAGGGCTTTTTAAACCTGCTAAGAGTTATCCAGCCAAGAATAAGCCTAGAACTGCTTTTCTGACGGACTGATATTAATGACATAATGACGGCTTTTTATTTCTCATCTCCATAAATATATCTAGTAGTAAAGTTAATGCAAGGGCTAGAAATCAATTAATTCTTTGCTGATACTTCCTCGTCATCATGGAGAGCGCAGTTCGCACCGCTTTCTCCTTTTCACAAGCGCTTGCTCTCCCGTGGCGTCTGTCGTTGCTATGCAACCATGAATATAGGTGCGCCTGGAAAAACGAGCGTGCCGCGTTGCTTCTATTATGAGTGCGCTTGCCACGCGCCTACATTTGAAATAACTAATTTGCACGCGCAAAAAAACGCATGTGAACGGCCCCTTATGGAAACGTGACATTAGCCTAATCCAAAATATTTCCATATGTGGCTCTTTCCTCCTTTCTTATCAACAAGTGGATTTACAGCCACCACATCAGCAGCACCGCCGGTCGCCTTGTCTCAGCGCTTTTATGAAAAGGACGCAACTGCACGCGCATCAAGTACCGGGTTTGAGAAAACCTGGTACTGCGACGTTTAAAAAATTTTTTAGTACCGACTTGGTACCGAAGTACCGGGTCTTTGACAACACTACATGTATATGAGGTCACCAAGTGGATATACAGTGAGGAAAATAAGTATTTGAACACCCTGCTATTTTGCAAGTTCTCCCACTTGGAAATCATGGAGGGGTCTGAAATTGTCATCGTAGGTGCATGTCCACTGTGAGAGACATAATCTAAAAAAAAAATCCAGAAATCACAATATATGATTTTTTAACTATTTATTTGTATGATACAGCTGCAAATAAGTATTTGAACACCTGTCTATCAGCTAGAATTCTGACCCTCAAATACCTGTTAGTCTGCCTTTAAAATGTCCACCTCCACTCCATTTATTATCCTAAATTAGATGCACCTGTTTGAGGTCATTAGCTGTATAAAGACACCTGTCCACCCCATACAATCAGTAAGAATCCAACTACTAACATGGCCAAGACCAAAGAGCTGTCCAAAGACACTAGAGACAAAATTGTACACCTCCACAAGGCTGGAAAGGGCTACGGGGAAATTGCCAAGCAGCTTGGTGAAAAAAGGTCCACTGTTGGAGCAATCATTAGAAAATGGAAGAAGCTAAACATGACTGTCAATCTCCCTCGGACTGGGGCTCCATGCAAGATCTCACCTTGTGGGGTCTCAATGATCCTAAGAAAGGTGAGAAATCAGCCCAGAACTACACGGGAGGAGCTGGTCAATGACCTGAAAAGAGCTGGGACCACTGTTTCCAAGGTTACTGTTGGTAATACACTAAGACGTCATGGTTTGAAATCATGCATGGCACGGAAGGTTCCCCTGCTTAAACCAGCATATGTCAAGGCCGTCTTAAGTTTGCCAATGACCATTTGGATGATCCAGAGGAGTCATGGGAGAAAGTCATGTGGTCAGATGAGACCAAAATAGAACTTTTTGGTCATAATTCCACTAAACGTGTTTGGAGGAAGAAGAATGATGAGTACCATCCCAAGAACACCATCCCTACTGTGAAGCATGGGGGTGGTAGCATCATGCTTTGGGGGTGTTTTTCTGCACATGGGACAGGGCGACTGCACTCTATTAAAGAGAGGATGACCGGGGCCATGTATTGTGAGATTTTGGGGAACAACCTCCTTCCCTCAGTTAGAGCATTGAAGATGGGTCGAGGCTGGGTCTTCCAACATGACAATGACCCGAAGCACACAGCCAGGGTAACCAAGGAGTGGCTCTGTAAGAAGCATATCAAGGTTCTGGCGTGGCCTAGCCAGTCTCCAGACCTAAACCCAATAGAGAATCTTTGGAGGGAGCTCAAACTCCGTGTTTCTCAGCGACAGCCCAGAAACCTGACTGAACTAGAGAAGATCTGTGTGGAGGAGTGGGCCTAAATCCCGCCTGCAGTGTGTGCAAACCTGGTGAAAATCTACAGGAAACGTTTGACCTCTGTAATTGCAAACAAAGGCTACTGTACCAAATATTAACATTGATTTTCTCAGGTGTTCAAATACTTATTTGCAGCTGTATCATACAAATAAATAGTTAAAAAAATCATACATTGTGATTTCTGGATTTTTTTTTTTTGATTATGTCTCTCACAGTGGACATGCACCTACGATGACAATTTCAGACCCCTCCATGATTTCTAAGTGGGAGAACTTGCAAAATAGCAGGGTGTTCAAATACTTATTTTCCTCACTGTATATAAATGATGAACAGTAGTGGGCCAAGAACTGAACCTTAAAGAACACCCAGTGTAAGCAGAGCAGTGACTTATAGTGATATAATACTTTCTGTCGCTGATGTAGGAAATGATCCAGGAAAGAGCTGAACCAGTGATGCCGATATCACTAAGGCGAGAGATGAGTATTTAATGGGAGACTGTGTCAAATGCAGCACTTGTTTATTAACCCTGAATCCATGGACAGAAGAATGTCATTAACCACCCCAAGAAGAGCAGTTTCAGTGCTATGAGATGGGCGAAATCCTGACTGAAAAGGTTCAAAAAGACCATTAGGATCTAAGTATGATCTCAGTTGTGAAGCCACAACTTTTTCAAGTATTTTGCTTAAAGAGTTAGTTCACCCAAAAATGAAAATTCTGTCAGTAATTACTCACCCTCATGTTGTTCCAACCATGTAAGACTTTCGTTCATCTTCGGAACACAAATTAAGATATTTTTGATGAAATGTGAGAGCTGGATCACTCCTCCATAGGCTTCTTTCAAATTATTTTTATTAACAGTTTTAAAGTTATATTAACATACACAAAATCATAAAACAATCAGGACAACAAAAAGTACATTAACACACACACACACAAAAAAAAAAAAAAAAAAAAAAAAGGGTCAGGATTGCCTAGATAGCAAATATATAAGCAAGATAATTATTGAGAAAATAAACAAATTACAATATTCACAATTGTTTTATAATTCAGTTAATTCACCACAGGAGAAGAAAATAAATGTTAAACTTCCAAGAGTCTCAAGAGAGGTCCCCATGTGGCTTCAAATCTTTTTTGTGTGCAGAACTCCCCAAAATGTAACTGTTCCATTTGGATAACATAAAGCATCTCATTTAACCATCTCCGGAAACAAGGGGCCTGTGAAGTTTTCCAATTGAGGAGTATTACTTTTTTGGCTGCAATCAAGCCTACCATTAGAGCATGCTGAAGAGTATGAGAGATAGTATCCATTACATCAGAGTAGCCAAAAATAGCCAGATTGTGGTCAGGTTGAATGTCAATTCTGTATGTGCTAGAAAATAATTCAAAAATGTTAGACCAGAAATCATACAATTTAGGGCAAAACCAAAATAAATGTGCAAATGTCCCCTCCGCCATCTTACACCTATCACATTGAGAAGATATGGAGGGAAATATTTTGTTTAATCTAGTTTTGGAGTAGTGAATGCGGTATATAACTTTAAACTGGATTAATTTATATCTCGAATTTACAGAACAGCTCTTTATTCTTGATAGGCCTTCTTCCCAGATCTCATCAGACACCTCATTGTTCAGTTCTGTAGACCAGCCTACTTTGAGCTGGTTGGTGCATACAGATGTTGTAAAAGCCCGAACAAAACAAGATACTAAATGTTTGGTTTCAGGATTAGAAGATAAAAGATTGTGAATAATATGGTTTTCGGGTTTATTTAAAAACTGTGAAATATTTTCCTTTACATAATTTCTAATTTGCAAGTAACGGAAGAAGTGAGACTGTGGGAGTGCAAATTTACTTTTAAGTTGTGAAAAAGATGCAAATTGATCATCTATATAGAGATCTCCTATACAGCATAAACCCTTTCTCCTCCATCCTGAAAAAGCTCCATCAATCTGAGAAGGCTCAAATGAAGGATTGCACGATATTGGAGTATTGAGTGTGACCTTCGGTAATTTGTAGAATTTATTTATCTGCTTCAAAATCCTCAAAGAATTTCTCAACACAAAATTATAGCTTCCTATTTTGCAGATAGATTTACACTCTGTAAAAAGTAAAGTTGGGAGAGAGGACTCCGGCACTGACATAGCCTCAGCACGAACCTATAATGGGGAAACCTCAGGCTGCATGTTGTCCAGAATGCCCCTTTGCCAGAAAGTGAGAGCTCTGGCATTTGCTGCCCAATAATAATGCTTAAAAATAGGAAGGCCGAGGCCTCCACAATCAGTAGGTTTTTGCAAGTGGGCTTTAGCTATGCGAGGTGTTTTATAGTTCCATACAAATGACAGAATAACTGAATCAAGTTGTTTAAAAAAGGTTGCCGGCAAATAAATAGGGAGATTTTGAAAAAGATATAGAAACTTAGGGAGAGCAACCATCTTTATCACATTCACACGACCAATTAGCGATAGAGGAAGCAGCTTCCATCTTTCAATGCTTAATTTGAGTTTGTTAATCATGTCTAAAAAATTTAATTTAAACAAATATTTAGGGTTCTTTGGAATTTTCAGGCCAAGATATGTAAAGTGATCCTCCACGATTTTAAATGGTATACTGTTCAAAAAGTTATCACTTAAGTTGTTTGTTAGGGGCATAAATTCACTTTTACTCCAATTTATTGAATATCCTGAAAGTTTACTAAAAGTATCAATGTAATCTAAAATTTTAGGGACAGCAATTTCAGGATCAGTAATACACAGTAGAAGATCATCAGCATATAAATTTATCAGACTTTCAGCATTCCCCAATGGAATACCATGAATATGCGGATGGGTTCTGATTCCTACAGCTAGTGGCTCAAGTGCGATGTTGAAAAGAAGAGGTGACAAAGGATCACCCTGTCGTACACCCCGGTGCAGTTTAAAAGAGCTGGATCTAATACCATTAGTCAAAATAGATGAGGATGGACAGAAATAAACAATTTTGATCCAGTCGATAAATCTGTCTCCAAATCCAAACTGTTTTAGTGCCTCAAACATATATGGCCACTCAATCTGATCGAAGGCTTTTTGGGCATCTAGTGAAATAATAGCTGCAGAATTGTTGGCTAACTGACGGTCTGCGTATAAAATATTAAGTAGTAGGCGGACATTACAAAATGAAAACCTTCCTGGAATAAACCCAGTTTGGTCAGGGTGGATAATCGTTGAGATGTGTTGTGCTAACCTGGAAGCCAATATTTTAGTCAGTACTTTTTGATCAAAATTTAAGAGTGCAATGGGTCTATAATTAGCTGGATCATTCTCAGGTTTTCCCTTTTTCAAAACCACACAAATATTTGCATCATATAGAGAATCAGGTAATTTCTTCCTTTGGATTGAATCTTGTAGCATTCTCAGCATATAAGGAGCTAGCCTCTTACTAAAAGCTTTAAAAAATTCACAGCCAAACCCGTCCGGGCCTGCAGCTTTCCCAGATGGAAAAGCATGAATTGCCTCTAATAAATCTTCAATTGAAAGTTCAGATTCTAGATCAGACCTAGAGGATTCACTAAGTTTTGGAAGACTTAATTTGGAAAAAAAACTATTGTAGTTAGGGTCAGTGTCTTTAACTTTAGAAGTATATAATTCAGAATAAAATTCCCTGAAACATTCATTTATCTCCTTGGGATTAGTTATTAAACTACCCGTTTTTGATTTAACCATATGAATCGCCTTCTTAGCTTGTTCTCCCCTCAATTGCCTTGCAAGCAACCTTCCGGGTTTATCCCCTAATTCAAAGTTCTTCTGCTTAAGTTTGAGGAGAAGGTTATTTATTTGACCATTCAGGATTGAATTATACTCGTACTTTAATTTTAAAATTTTATTATAGTCCGACTTTGAGAGTGACACTCTATAAGCTTGTTCGAGCACTGGCAGCGTTTCTTCTATTTTCCGCCGAAGCCGACAATTCAAAGCCTGTTTCTTGGATGACTCAAATGATATGATATGGCCTTGCATAACAGCTTTAAACGTATCCCACAAAATCGAATCTGAAACCTCTCCATTGTCGTTAATTACAAAAAACTCGTCCATTTTTTCAGTTAAATAAGATATAAAGGCTGGGTCTTTGATTAACATTGGATTGAAACGCCAACAGTAGTTTTTCTTTGGCAAAATACTATCAAGCTGAAATGTAACTGGGCTATGATCAGATATTAATATATTATGATATTTAGTGTTGCTAATATTAGAAACCAATTCAGACGTTACCAAAAAGTAATCAATTCTAGTGTACGATTTGTGAACATGAGAATAAAATGAATAATCTCTATCTGTCGGATGCTGCAGCCTCCAAATGTCAACCATATTTCTAGATTTGATTAAGTTATGAAGTGTTTGTATGGGATTGTATTCAGGATTGAATTATACTCGTACTTTAATTTTAAAATTTTATTATAGTCCGACTTTGAGACTTTGAGAGTGACACTCTATAAGCTTGTTCGAGCACTGGCAGCGTTTCTTCTATTTTCCGCCGAAGCCGACAATTCAAAGCCTGTTTCTTGGATGACTCAAATGATATGATATGGCCTTGCATAACAGCTTTAAACGTATCCCACAAAATCGAATCTGAAACCTCTCCATTGTCGTTAATTACAAAAAACTCGTCCATTTTTTCAGTTAAATAAGATATAAAGGCTGGGTCTTTGATTAACATTGGATTGAAACGCCAACAGTAGTTTTTCTTTGGCAAAATACTATCAAGCTGAAATGTAACTGGGCTATGATCAGATATTAATATATTATGATATTTAGTGTTGCTAATATTAGAAACCAATTCAGACGTTACCAAAAAGTAATCAATTCTAGTGTACGATTTGTGAACATGAGAATAAAATGAATAATCTCTATCTGTCGGATGCTGCAGCCTCCAAATGTCAACCATATTTCTAGATTTGATTAAGTTATGAAGTGTTTGTATGGAGGTAATTGTAGGTGGTGGTTTTGAGGAAAGTCTATCCATATAGGGATCTAAGTAACAGTTGAAATCACCACCTATTATTACATTTGAAGAGTTTTCATCTGGAATTATATTAAAGATTTTGCAAAAAAATCATCAAAGTCATCAAAATTGGGGCCATAAATATTGAGCAAGGTTATGGGGAGAGAATTGATATGTCCAGAAACCATTATATATCTACCTTGAGGATCAGCAACCATGGATGAAAATCGAAAATGAACATTCTTACGGAAAATAATAGCTACACCTCTAGCTTTGGCATTGAATGGGGCCTGGTAAACCTGAGATATCCAGTTGGTCCTGAGTCTGCATTGATGAGTTACACTAAGGTGAGTTTCCTGAAGAAATATTATATCAGCCATGAGTGATTTCAAATGTGCAAACACTTTGCTCCTTTTAATTACATGGCCAAGGCCTCTTACATTCCAAGAAGCCAATGTAATAGATTCCCCATTTATATTAGTCATCAACCTTTGTAACAATTAAAGACTGGGATATTGAAATGAGGCAGTCCAGACGACAAAAAAAAAAAAAAAAACACATTAATCACCGACATGCAGAACTCTACAGGACTTAGAACAAAGTCAACCCCCCCTTCCCTCCCACATCTGGCTTCCCCGAAATGAAGCACTTTGTCCCCTTTTCGACCCGAAAACACCACTCGCATGTGAGTAGCAAGAGGATCCATCTCCCGTCACTTCGATCCCGCTCGACTCCACTTCCAAGTAATAAACATTTGAAGTTCTAGAACAATTAGCTATAGCGCCATATATATACATATATAACCTATTTTATATACGGTTTAACATATATATAGCGTTTTGTTAACACTCTTAATAAAAATAAAAATAAAAAAAATAATAGCGTATCAGCAGCCAGTATAAATAGATAATAAAAAATATATAGGCTATGTATATAAAAAATAAAAAAATTATAATAATTGTATTTTAAGAGTGATACCAGTGTTGCGCATATTTATCTACTCCTTCCTCAGCCCAGTCTCAACAAATTTCGCAGCCTCTGCAGGGTCAGTGAAGGTCTTGAACTGTCCGTTGTGCTGAACACGGAGGCGCGCAGGAAAGCGGAGACTGTGTGATACCTTTAACTCCCTCAGCTCACGCATCACATCACTGAACGCTCTTCGCTGATCCATCACTTCTGCAGTATAATCTGGAAAGATATACACCTTGTTTCCGTTGTATTCCAGGGTGCGATCCCGGCGAAGTCGAAGGATTAATTCCTTTTCTTGAAAGAAATGCACTCGAGCAATGATGATGCGGGGTCTTTCTCCGTCTGACGGCCTTGGCTTGAGAGCACGGTGAGCACGGTCAATGACCAACGTCACCTGAAAGTGAGTTTCGCCCAGTAGTTTTGGGATCAACGCTGCAACAAACTCAGTAGGTCTCCCTTTCTCCTCTCCCTCAGGGATACCAATTATTTTTATATTGTTGCGTCGCGATCGCCCTTCTAAGTCGTTGACCTTCGCTCGAAGAGCTTTATTCATCTTCTGCAAATCTGACAAAGCTGATTCGAGAGAGCATAGGCGGCCCTCGTGATCCCGTGTCTGACCCTCGACGGTCTCCACTCTCTCCGCAAATTCCCGTACCGATGTCTGTAGAGATCGAAAGTCTTCCCCAAACTTGTCGAATCTCTCATTTATGGTTGCAAGAATCTTGTCTGATATCTTTTCCCACATCAGTGGCATATCGTAGGTAGAAGCATGACTATCGGCGAGATTTGTTCCGTCACAGCTAACGTTAGCCGAAGGCTGAGGGCCTGAACTTTTCGAGGCTTTGGCTGGTTTTAAAGGCATTTTCACGCGTCCAGGTGAAACACAAGCTAAGTAGAAGTTAACAAAACACTTATACAAAATAAAATATTAAGACGACGGCACCTAATTCCATCAATTTAAAAACTTGGAGTGGAGGAGCTTGATGTAACGCATCTACTCCATGTGCACCTCAGTAGCGCCCCCTCCTCCATAGGCTTCTAAGTGATTGAAACTTGACGGCCCACAAAGTCAGTGAAGAAAATGTTGAAATAGTCCAAGTGACTACAGTGGCTCCACATTAAGTTTATCATGCGACGACAACACCTTTTGTGCGGAAAAACAACAAAAAATAACGACTTTATCCAACTATTAGTGTTCTTCAATGTGGGCCTCTGACGAGAGTTCACGGGAGCGCCACGGCGCATGCGCAAGAACTCAGATTACGGCGTTCTTCTTCTACTACTACTTGTTACTGGCTGCTCACTCCTTAGGAGTATTACCGCCATCTACTGTACAGGATGACGTCCCGACATTGCCAGAAGCACAAAATGGTCCGTTTACAAGCAGGATGATGATGTACATGATGAAGCCCGAAGCGCACGCACACTGTCAAACAGTGCCAAACTAGACTTTATCTTTAGCGTCTGATTGTGCTAATACTGCCAAATACACACAAGGTTTACATAAACACAGTTGGTTATTT
Source organism: Leucaspius delineatus (assembly GCA_023718395.1). Classification (NCBI taxonomy): domain Eukaryota; kingdom Metazoa; phylum Chordata; class Actinopteri; order Cypriniformes; family Leuciscidae; genus Leucaspius; species Leucaspius delineatus. Next base: position 55,528,079 of record CM043356.1, read on the forward strand.
CTAAAGTGAACGAAAACAGTTGAGAGAAAATTAGATTCGAGTTAACTGATGTCTGTTTCTAGATGCGTGCAGGTCTTAAAGTGACCTAGTAAACATGCTGTCGCTTGTCCTTAAAGGGATGGTTCACCACAAAATAATTTGTCATGATTTACTCACTCTCATGTTGTTCCAAGCCTGTATTAATTTCTTTCTTGTGCTTAACTCAAAAGAAGATATTTTGAAGAATGTGGGTATTAACAGTTGCTGGTCTCCAATGACTTCCATAGTACACAAAAAAAAAAAAAAAAAAAAAAAAACCCTTTTAGAAGTCATTGAGGATCAGCAACTGTTTGGTTACCTGCATTCTTCAAAAACTTTTATGCTCAATTTAAACATCAGGTTTAAAACACCTTGAAGGTGAGTAAATGATGACAAAATGTTCATTTTTAGGTGACCTATCCCTTTAATGTTAATAAAACAACAAAAGAGAAAATCACTCACTACTCTTGACTGAATTAAGATTTTTATCTTCGCCCACTTTGGCCTAAATGTCCTAAATTTGGCCTACATAAAGATAAGCATACATCAAACAATGAGAATATTTTATATAAAAACAAAACCATCATTTACACAGTCCAGCATCAGACAACAACAGCACATCATTAATGTTTCATTTCTGCTCCATACAGGCATTTGTATGCTCCCCACAATATCTAGCTTGTCCAATGGACGTTTTTCTTTAAAACATAAACCTCTTTCACAGCACCACTCGGCTCTTCTGACGATGATCATTCATTCCGCTTCAGGGTCTCCTCTCTGCACTCTGCAACGTCTGCACGCTCCCACGCAAACATTTGCCTATGTTTACCTGTTGCCGAGCCCCGCCTTGATGCAGTGATTGACAGGGCGGGACGGGGCGGGGACGTGATTGGCTCGGAATGCATTTTCAATTTGCACATTGAATTTTGCTACATTCATTGACATTTAATGAAAATGCAATCGCAAGTGTCTTACCTACGAGTGTAAATGCAATTAAGAGAAATAACATTTAAATGATCATGCTGCTACAAATTTTGCCTGAATATGTTAAACAAATCTTATCATTTCTTTAATACATTTTAATTTTGCAACTTATAAAGCGTTAAAATATGCATTCAATTTACATATTAAACCTAGTGTATTAAATGGCAAATTTAAATTATATAATTGAATTTTCATTTTCATTTTGAACCAAATGTTGCTCAAATGTAATGGAAAATGTACATTTATATACAGAAATGCATTGCCATTTTACATATTGCATTGTCATTTTGCATATTACGTTTCAAATTGAATATTGCTACCGATATGCTTCCATACAATACAGGAGCAGAAGCTCTGGTTCTGATTTGATCAGATCTGAGGGGGGGTTACGATAACGTTTTTGTCAAAGACCACATCCAGATCGAATTCAGAACAATGGTCAAAACACAGATGGAGTAGATCGAGTTCTTCAACACCCCTAATGCTTGTACGGGCCTATAGCTCATCCTGAATCGACATTTAATTCAGTAACATTAGGCAGTTTTGATTTATATGCTGTTTAATGTTGGTGATCGCGTTATTTCACATATGCATATGATTACAAATGAGATCCCTTGTTTTTGAATCTTCTTTGTGTTTTGTTCAGGAGATTCAGAACTCTTTCAGAAGATGCGTAATGGTGTGGAAAGAGTTAATAATAAAAGTAATAATTTAATCACCCTGGTGTTCTTCTAATGCAGTATGTCCTTCTTTTTTTTCGGACCACAGAAGGAGATTTAAAATAAAATATCCCGCTCACACTCTTCCACATAATGGGAGTGAATAGTGACCAGAATCAAGTTTAAAAAAAGATGCAAAAGTATCACAGAAAGGTCCCATGTGACGTGTCATATATTCCAAGTGTTCTAGGGGTATATGATACTGTTGATATATGTTTGGTATATGATAGTGTTTGGTGAAAAACAAACCAAAATTTAATTTGTTACTTAATGAAAATCCTGACATTGGCTTTTGGTATTTTGTGCAGACTGTGCATTCATGAGACTTGATTAGCATCGCAGTTCACTCCGCCTTACCCAGAAGTTGGATGTGTGCTTGGTTTCATACCGGCTCGCTCCATCAGAGCCAGTCGTCAACGACCGGTAACTCAGAGGGTTCCCCTGACCACTGAAATAAAAGGTGTTGAAATCCCAGGACACATTGGAAAGGGGTAATGCCAGTGGAGGGTTTCTGAAGGGAAATTTGAGCATATTCTGCCCAGGGTAAGAAGCGGCTCTAGTCTGACTGATTCTGCTGACAGTATATTCTAAGAAACCTTGTGAGTTCTTGGTTCAGGCATTCAGTATGGCCATTCGATTGTGGGTGATATCCTGATGTGAGGTTTACAGACCCTTTCCAAAAAATTAGAATATCATGGAAAAGTTTATTTATTAGTAATTACACAGTGATACCATGGTCATTGAACAAGGTTTTGGTTCTTTTGGCAGTGTGGGCAGGTGCAAATCCTGCTGGAAAATGAAGGAAGCATGAAGTGCTCTGAAAATGTCCTGGTAGACGGCTGCGTTGACTCTGGATTTAATAAAGCACAATGGACCAAAGTTCTCTTTTCTGATGAGAGCAAATTTTGCATCTCATTTGGAAACCAAGGTCCCAGAGTTTGGAAGAAGAATGGAGAGGCACACAATCCAAGATGTTTGAAGTCCAGTGTGAAGTTTCCACAGTCTGTGTTGGTTTGGGGAGCCATGTCATCGGCTGGTGTTGGTCCACTGTGCTGTCCACTCAACGCAGCCGTCTACCAGGACATTTTCAGAGCACTTCATGCTTCCTTCAGCAGACAAGCTTTATGGAGATGCTGACTTCATTTTCCAGCAGGATTTGCACCTGCCCACACTGCCAAAATAACCAAAACCTGGTTCAATGACCATGGTATCACTGTGTAATTACTGTGTGATTTCATGTAATATTCTAATTTTTTGAAATCCTGTTTTTGTGGGTTTTATGAGCTGAAAGCCCAAATTATGTACAAATAAACAACTAAATACTTGAAATCGTTTAGGTTGTGGGCCCTGTATCTATAATCTATGGAAGTTTAACGTTATGAATGGAATTATGGAAATAAATAAACTTTTCCATGATATTCAAATTTTTTGGAAAGGGTCTGTATATTTACATTAAGCTGGCAGAAGAAGGTCGTCCAGCCCCGAGATATGAACTGGAAACCCCCGGTCTGAGACAATATCTTCAGGTAGTCGATAATAGCGAAACACGTAGTGGAAGAGATATTCTGCTGTTTCAAAAGCTGTTGGGAGCTTGGGTAGAGGTGTTAATCAACGTGCTTTAGAAAAATGACCAATGACTGTTAATATAATGGTGTTACCCTGGGAGGCCAGGAATTCAGTGAAAAAAATCAATAGCAATGTGTGACTAAGGTCATCGAGGAATGGGTAATGGCTGTAGAAGGCATGCGGTGGCTTGTCCAAAAAAAAAGGTAGACCAATGATGACTGGATTGTGAGGGGAACGGTTGAGGTAAAAGCATGTTTGCTCTGTGTGTAGAACTCCAACTACACACAAGTAGGGTCCGAGACAAGTAGGGCCGTAGTTATGATGGTACTCATAGAGAACATTATCTTTACAGTTACTTCTATACATGAAGTGTAATGACCAGGAACAATGGAGGTACTCACTAGTGTTGTTACATATGACACTGAAGCTTCAAAGCTCTTATCGAGTACACCACGCAATTTCTCATGAAGCTCCGTGTCGGAGCGCGTATTGTTTTCAGAGAAACTTGATCAACGAAAAACGAAGCCTCACTTTTTTTCTAGTCAAGTGAATGCTTCACTTTGCATTTCAGAATGTTTGAACTCAGACCACTACTATACGGGTTTTTGGAGGTTCAAGTCCATTTAATAATTTTTTTTAAAATAAATATAAGCCTATAGCCTATATTACATGATCATACATATACATACATATATATATATATATATATATATATATATATATATATATTAGGGGTGGAACGGTACATGTATTCGTATTGAACCGAATCGGTACGGGCGTCACGGTTCGGTGCATGAATTTACACGGAGAATACACGGTATAAAAATAAATAAAACTCGCGTGCAAATTAATTAATGTAACGCAGAACTACTGTTAGATACGCGGGTTCTTTAGGGACACCTAATCTGTAGCCCTGCCTTAAGCTAGGTTTGTTTATACTTTCGCCTGCCTCCGCAGCGCGAGCCTCCGCTGGCCGCGCGCGCTTCCCTAAATGGACGAGGCATTTATAGCCTACTTTGCGCTCGCTGGTGTACTATTCTTTGAAACGACAGGGTGCGACTCAGTGTAATTGTCCTCTAAACCATCAGGAATCAGCGGTGAGAAGTAAGGTACACTCGTGAATGTTTATTTTAGTAAAACAACACTTTAGTACACCAAAACCACACTACAAAAGAATCGTGTAAAGCAGTAAACCAGTTTATTCCTTGTGACATTAGAAAAAAAAAAAAAAATGGATATGAGAACGTAACCTACAACTAAATTAATGTTATCTTACATAATTTCTAAACATTTTTATTTAGTTTAGTGAACCTTTTTATAAAACATGGCCATTTATTTTTATTTAAAGGGCTTATGTCTGCTATTGTAGGCTCATTTTGTTAATGTAAGCAACTAATTTAGACGCAAGAACTGGGTGCCGGTGCTGTGAGATGTACATGCTCGGCCAGATTCGGCTCGAAGTCGTGCGTCTTCGGATGCGGAGCCGTGCGCGCTAAAAAGCCGTGCACTGCACACCGCCACGCGAAATGTGGCCTTGCGCACCCAATGCGCACGACCGCCCACACCGCAATGACGATATTTTTGCCGCGCGCACCCTCGCGCTCGTGCGTCTGCACATAAATAAGAGATGCTTTATTTTCACTTTTATAGCTGATTGTCTTATTTTGTTTACATCTTACTTTACACACTTCAGGGCAGGCTGGCTGTTGCAGCTAGCTCAGGGGAGAGACTGTATGACACTAGGTGGTACAGCCTGAGACATGCACAATAAAAAAAATTGCCTTCTGCATTTTTGTTTTGCTTTTCCCTCCATTGTACCGAACTCGTACCGAACCGTGATGTCTGAACCGAACCGTGACTTCTGTGTACCGTTCCACCCCTAATAAATATATATATATATATATATATATATATATATATATATATATATATAGCTTGAGACTTACTAATTATTATAATTAAACTTTATTTGGAGTTCTTCTTTATTGCACAATGCATATTTCTTAATATTAAGCATATGTGTTTGATATCACTATTTGTAAAGATAGTATGATCACTGTATAATTTAAATGCAAGATATTTAATGTGTACCTAAAGTGTACTTGCAATAGTTCCATTTTAGCACAATCAAATATACTTAAGTATATATTTAGTTGGAACTTACAAAACTACTTGTTCCTATTAAGCAGACTTTAAGTATAACAGTTTAGTATACCAACAATACAGTTGCAAGGTATTTATATTAAGTACGTAAATATGTAAATGTATTTGTAGTATACGTAGCATAAAATATAAAAATAAGTATATTTATTTTTCACTAGGGTTAACAATGTGGAAAAAGATAAAACCATTTTGAATACAGTGTTTGTGGTTTTGTGTTTAGAGTTGTGGGACAGTGGGCCAAAGATGTGTTTAAACAATTGGGAAAAACTGTAATAGCGAACATCCTGGCGCAGCCCACACTGCTGAGAGTGGTGTTTAGATGAATATGTTAATATTGGCTGCTTGCTTTCCTCTCAATAACAAAATAAACATGCAACAAAAATGACAGCGTTGTAACCGTAGTTAAGAAAGCATCTGATCACAGTGATGTGGATGTTTGCACAAGCTTTGCAATTCGGCACTCCAGTAAAGTCATGTCACGTCACGTTTATCTATATCTCTTTAGAATCAGAATCACAGAGCTTTATTGCCAAGTATGTTTACACACGCAAGGAATTTGTCTTGGTGACTGGAGCTTCCAGTGCAGAAGGGAAGTACAGACATAGTGCAGACATAGATAGATAGATAGATAGATAGATAGATAGATAGATAGATAGATAGATAGATAGATAGATAGATCCTACACTTATCCTACAAGCTGTCATCATCACTTTCCTCCTGACTGCTCTCCTCACTGTCGTCTTTTCTCCCGAACATGGTAGATGATGATGTCGGCCTGCTTCTTTCTCCCTGGTTAAGCCTGTGATTTGCTGTTTACATCCACAAGTGACCCATAAACAGCTTGCTTTGGGTCAAAAGTCTCTGTTGTCATCTTAGACAAGTGAATGTAATATATTTCTGTCAAGTTAAACCAAACTTTTATTTTGACTGGTTGTTTCTGTGTGTTTATGATATGACGATAGTTTTTCTCAAATGAAACGGTAAAATGCTCATGAAGTGACTTTGAGCGGCTCTGGAGATAAAGTTCATGCATTCATGTCCTCATATAGAGAGACGGCAAAAGCTGAAAACACCGCAAGCACCACGTGTGCTTCAGCATGTGTGTGTGTGTGATAAATAAAACTTCTGTCATTCATTCACACAGAGACACGCAGAACATGCAGGATTGTGCAGGTCTTTTTGCATTTTAATATTCATAGACACTACTCTATATCATGATTTGATTTAAGTGTACTGACCTGCTTTTTATTTATTCATAAAAAAAATTGACAAATTCGGTGAAATTTCGCATTATACAGTAAATTCAGTTTTTTATGAATAGTTCCACCATTCTGTCCACGTTTTCTTTATTGCAGAAATCATAGGGCCCTAGAAAAAAGCCAACTAGAAAGACACAACAACTAATAATAAATGAACACACTATTATCATGATTAATATCTTTCCAGAGATGGAGTAAATCCTACTTCAGTAAGTAAACGTGTCCCTGTCCCCAAACATGCCAAAAATGTTGGTACTCAAAAGCACTTCCTTCCACGTTTTCTGCTGCGCATCGTTTATTTTTACCACAAACAAATGCGATCAGTCTGTGGCACTGCTGAGGCATTATTGAAGCCCAGGTTGTTTTGATAGCACCTTTCAGCTCATAAGTGTGTGGTGGCTCTTGATGCACTGACTCCAGCTTCAGTCCACTCCTTGTGAAGCCCTCCCAAGGTCTTGAATCGGCTTCGCTTGACAATCTTCTTAAGGCTGCGGTCATCCCTGTTGCTTGTGCACCTTTTCCTGCCACACTTTTCCCTTTCAGTCAACTTCCCATGAATATGCTTCAATACAGTGCTCTGCGAACAGCTAGCCCTTTCAGCGATGACCTTTTGTGATTCACCCTCCTTGTCAATGATCGTCTTCTGGACAGCTGTCAAGTCAGCAGACTTCCCCATGACTGTGGTTGAGAGTACTGAACTAGACAGAGAGATACCCTGTATTTATACTGTATGAATGGTAATTTAATCACATTTGAAATTACATTTATTTTTTGAGCTGTAGTCTGTAGTTATCGACATTTACATAAGGTTTGAAACATTTTGGTTTACATGTTATTAGTCTAGAATATATTACATTTTCACTTTATTAAAAAACTGATGAAAAATATTGCACTTTTTCATGATATTCAAATTTTTTGAGACGCACCTGTACATATATATTAGGGCTGCTTGATTATGGCAAAAATCATAATCATGAATATTTTGGTCAATATTGAAATCACAATTATTTAACATGATTATTGGTGGGTGATATGATCAAAGTCTTATTTTATGATATGAGTAATTTTAACCCTCTGGGCCCTGGATGTGTTTTGACATGCCCTGACATTTGTGCTTATTTCTCTTACTTATAACATTTTCATGGCTAAAGTCTGATTACACTGTATTCAGCACAAACTCTGATACCATAAAATGTGAGCTGCATGTTTGTAAAAGTGTGTAGGTTTCAGAAAATGACGTTTGTGCGTGGTTTGTGAAAACTAAAAAAAAAAAAAAGACCATGAAATAAGGCCTTAATGGCCCTATCAGCTGAATGGGAGGAGAGTAAAAGAATGGCTTTTTGTTTTTTTGTTTTTTTTGGAACAACACAATCCAAATATACATAACAAAGGACAAAAAGGCACATTATTTAGCACACTGATCTCAAAAGAGAGACTTGAACAGTCACACACCTTTTTTTAATGATTTGTTTCTCATTTCTCCCCTGTTTAGGTTGGCATGCTGTAAGCTCACCAATCAGTGCTGTGAAATTGTGTCTTCAGTTCTACAGTCATCGAACTCCTCCCTGAGAGAGCTGGACCTGAGTAACAATGACCTGCAGGATTCAGGAGTGAAGCCGCTCTGTGCTGGACTGAATAGTCTAAACTGTCAACTCAACATACTGAGGTATTTGAGGGTCTGTGAAAAATAACCACACAAGGACATATCGTGGCAAACTTATTCTGAAATGCTTTATTTTTTTACATCAATCTATACTCCAAATGCCATTATGCATATGTAATTAACCCCCTGGGGTCGACGGTATCGCCGGCGATACCAGCTCGCTTTTTTTCAGTTCAGTTCAAAAGAAATTAATTTTGCTCTGTGGACTTTGATATTACAAGCAAGTTTCATACATCAATCGATTCTGTTAAATGTGTATTATTTTTGTGTATACTCACAATAAAAACAAAGTGTTGTGCTTTTTGCCAAATAAAGAAAAATAAACGTGATGCGAGTTCTGCCTTCTCTCTGTCAGTGAAGAAACGCGTCCGAAAATGAACTGTAACTCAGCGAATACTCAGTCAAACAGGCATACAGACACACAGGCATGAAGCTTGAATTATCTTCTTTTAAATTAGGTAATTTCTATAAAAAACAAATATTCTCATTTTGTGAAATCTGTATTAAAAGAGAGCGATTCCAGTCGAGCTAATTAGAGCTAATTCAAATGTAATGTGACTCCGCCCATGGAGAGCGCGTGCTATTCAAACGCAAATGTCTGAGGCAATCCAAGCAAACCTGTGAAGGCCCCCATATCAGCTCGAGAAAACACAAGTTTAATCATATCATTGTAGCCTACTACGTGTTTACACCATCTGGCAGCGCTGTGAGAAATAATAATAATGGAAAATCTACCTCAGAGTGCGGGTATTGCAGGAGAGAGGATCCGAATATGTAGTAAGTTTTTTTTTCCTTCTCAAGTTAATCGCGTTTCTGTGAATGAATGAACGGCAGAGATGCGCGCTGTTTATCACAGCCCGCAAAAACACAGTTTAAATTTAAATTGCGTCTCTGTGTGAATGAATGATGATGTTTTAGAAAACTGTATTGCTATACTGAGTTGAGTAAAAATCGACAGAAATATGTTGAAATAAAATGTAGGCTATTTGTATAAGCAACGTATTAAACTGAAAATTAACATTTATATGCCCTAATATTTCATAAAAACAACGTTACAGTCAGGCGTTTCTGTTTGTGAACGAATGTTTCGGTTTTAGCAAACTGTATTGCTATACTGAGTAAAAATCGACTGAAATATGTTGAAATAAAATGTATTTGTATTAGCAACGTATTAAACTGCAAATTAACATTTATATTTCTTATAATAAAAATGAAAGACCTATGTTACAGACATATGAAAGACAACATTTCGTTGATTAGTTTTGGATAGATTATACATTTTTACTGTAAAATATCTGCCACCTCAAATAAGCTTTTGTTTGCCAATATTTGCTCATGTTAAATATAGTATGTTTTGTCAAGAATAAAGTTATCAAATAATCAATCAAATCCTTAACTTTGAAATATGTATGATAAAATGTATACTTTAGTTTTTACAAAGAAAGATTACACTTGAATTGTTGTTGTACGTGTAACCTTTTTAATAAAAAAATATATTTACAAGGTAGATGTAAACAAACTATTAAAAGGTAAATATAAGCATTTTCTTTAAATAATTTTTATTGTGTTTTATTAGTGACAAATTTGGGGAGAGGATAAATATTCCAAAACTGAAAATACAGTATGAGAATTAACTGCACAATTACTAGACATGTTTTCCTTGGATATTATAGGCCAAATTGCAAGCACAATATGTGGAAAAATAAAAAAGAATTGAGATGCTTCCAACTGTTGCTCTTGCATTCTTGTGGCTCAGTGACTCACCTGAATGAATGGCTAATTAAGTATGCAGGCCCCATTGTCTCCTAAGGTGTGAACCACTAAATATGCATGATCGTTGACGCCCACTCCGCATATTGCCTTTCCAAACAGAAAGTGCTTTGCAAAATTCAAATCAATGTATTGTGTTATGTGAATGATAAGGCAGGGTGATTTTCACATCATTTTGAAGAAAAAACACTAGGCGATGACATCCATTAGACAAAAGTCTTATTGGCACATATTTAGAATGTGTTTTATGGCCTTATTTCAGAAACTTTAGTTTTTAGTTTTTTCAATAACCATGCATAAACATTATTCTCTCAAAAATGCAGACATGTACATTCTTGTGGCTCACATATTATGGTAGCCCTGTTTGTGCTAAATAGTGTGTAATTTTAGTGTGTAATTTTTTTTTTGCCATTAATATGTTTATAAGCAACTGAAAAAAGCACAAATGTCAGGGCATGTCAGAACATCTCAAGGGCCCCAAAAACAGCCCAGACCCCAGAGGGTTAAATGCCTTTCTGTTTGGAGTTTGCATTTTCTCTCTGTGTTGGTGTGGGTTTCCTCCTTGCACTCCGGTTTTCCCCCACAATACAGTAAGTGAATTGGACACAGTAAATTGCCCATAGGTGTGAATATATGTGTCTGTGTGTGAGCCCTGTGGTGGACTGGCCATCTGTCCAGGATGTCCTTTGTCTGTGGCCTTAGACGGTCCCCATCCAACCTCACAGAGCATGAGAGGACCTGCAAAGAAGAATGGGAGAAAATCCACCACATCATACTTTAAACTGTAATCTGCACCAGATTAGGTGCTTTAAATAAGTACTGAGTTAAGGCTCTGTGTACTTAAGCAAAGTAAATATTTCAGAATCACACATTTTTTTTTTTTTTTTTTTTGGTCATTATATAGTGTAGATTGATGTATAAAAAAATAACCTAAAACACTACAGGCAGCATAAGGTTGCAAACATTTTTATAAATAAATAAATATTTTAATCATATTAATAATTAATAATAATAAATATTTGTCCAAGTTGGCGGCAATGGCTCTACGATCTATTTAGGCTTACGATGCTTTGTTAAATTGTTTTACTTTAGCTCATTTTAATTAATTAAACTGAACAAGAGGCAAAACAATTCTTTTTGGGTGTATGTTTGTTGTATAATGTCATTTGTGATTTTCACTTTGATGCAACATAATTTAATAACCCCAAATCACAATTTCTCATTGAAGCAAAATCTGCTGATTACAAGGAGCAGGCAAAGTCAAGTCAAGTCACTTGAGGGACATATCGTGGCAAACTTATTCTTAAATGCTTTATTTTTTCTCATCAATCTATACTCCAAATGCCAAATACTCCAAATAAAAGCAAACAAAACCTTTTTTCCTTCTTTGTCATTCAGAGCAGATTTCCTGTTGCAGAAACGAGTCATGACTATACTGCCCTCTATACGACAATTCACCATGACGTCACAACAGTAATAGACAGTCTTCCGGGTGGCAAAAGCTGAAGCGTTCCTATGGCAACGCTAGTAAATTGCATAGACAGTATATACACTTGGAAGGGAGATACAATGTTGACAGTAAAAAAAATGTAATAAAAATAAAAAATGTCATTAAATATAATGCGTTTTTTTATCATAATAAAAACTGTGTTTAATGATATAAGTAAAAAATATAATAAATATGTAATATAGTACAGCCATTCCCAAACTGTGGTCCGTGGACCACTAGTGGTCCGTGAGGGTACTGCAGGTGGTCCGTGGAAAGGCAAAATAAAATATAAAATAATATTTTTTTTACCTTCATTTTACCAGGAAATTCCCATAAAATAAAAAAAAAGTAAAAAGAATATGTAGGCCTATAATTGATATAACATTTTAATTAAATTTTCAAGTTATTGTGTTATTACTAAAATAGCCTAGTGGTGTTCGGCCGTGACATTCAAGTTCAGTGCCGTTAGAACCACAACATTGGTTCGGTGGATAGCAACAGGTTCTCTGAAGAGAAAAGGGCAGAGGCAAATATGTTCTCATTATCACATCACACGCATAGCCTTTAAAGGAGAACTTGGTAACTTTTTTAACTTAATAAAACTGTCTAGAAATCATTTGGATGGTTAAACAACCTGTTCTGGTGATATTGGTGACTTTCCCCGCTCCCCCCAGCGTTCCCAGGCGGAAAACCAACCTTGCAACTTGGGGACTACCGTCCCGGCAAAATAGAAATTGGAAGTCTCGTGAGAAGCGAGAACTAGAACGAGAACGAGCGCGAAACACAAATTGCTTTACGGCAATTCGACATAAACACACACGCATGTATGATGTATTACCAGATTACCCACCTCGTAGACATAGCTCCACGCGATACAGTTGGCTTGCTCTGATCAAAACAAACGCACATGAGCAGCGGTAGAGAGGGGGAGGAGGCCGCCGCAAGTGAGTTTTTTACGACTGTGTTGTGAAATATACGCCCCCCCACAGCTGTAGGGGGAGCTCGTGGGGAAAACATGCGACAACAAAAGGGAAAATCAGCGAAGAAGTGACTAGAGTTCGCTAGAGTTACCGAGTTCTCCTTTAATGGTGCACACCGGACGAAATTTCGCTTCAAACATTTGTTTTTACGCGCGTCAATTTCGCTCTTGGCGCGCGAATTGATACAAAGTGGTCAAGCGTATCACTATACGCGGCAGGCGCGAATTTGACATATGATCCCTTTTTGAATTTGACGCGCTATTCGCGTCCGGTGTGAACGCACAGTTAGGCATAGGCAGTTTATATGAAACGAAATGTTTATAAATGGAATGAATAAGGCCTGTTATTATTTTAATTTCCAGTTTCTTGATCTCGCGTTTCTGAAATGTTTTGCGGATGTGCTGTTAAGTGGACAAACTCAAGCCTAGGTACTTTTTGAGGACTTGTAAAACTCTGAAGATTAATAATCCCCTAAAATCGCCAAAGGTTTTGAAATGTTGACTATATTCCAGTGTTCTTATTACTGTATAGATTTCATACTCCATTGCTATGGAAATAAGCCTGTTGTTCAAATGAACCTGATTATGCCCTCGGGCGCTTGCGTAAATAAATAAATTAAATATGTGGCAGCCGTTGTGTGCAGTAAACTTTCTTTTAACAAGCCTGTTGTACTGATGTGATGACCAATGATAGTTTTAGAGCTAGTAAGCCTATTTAGAGGTGCAGATTAATTCAGGTAGGACTCTGTGTAGACATATTTTATTGTGTGTATTATGAGGTGGTCCGCGAAAATTCTTGATTACAAATAGTGGTCCACACACACAAAAAGTTTGAAAACCCCTGATATAGTACACATAATTAGCAAAATACTCTCTAGCTCTTTTTTCTAGCCAAAATAACGTGCTATATAGCCTATCATGGTCATTAACCCCCTGAGGTCGACAATCGCGCCGGCGCGATAGGCTCGCTTTTTTTCAGTTCAGTTCAAAAGAAATTAATTTTGCTCTGTTGACTTTGATATTACAAGCAAGTTTCATACATCAATCGATTCTGTTAAATGTGTATTATTTTTGTGTATACTCACAATAAAAACAAAGTGTTGTGCTTTTTGCCAAATAAAGAAAAATAAACGTGATGCGAGTTCTGCCTTCTCTCTGTCAGTGAAGACCATTCTGAAACGCGTCCGAAAATGAACTGTAACTCAGCGAATACTCAGTCAAACAGGCATACAGACACACAGGCATGAAGCTTGAATTATCTTCTTTTAAATGAGGTAATTTATATAAAAAACAAATATTCTCATCTTGTGAAATCTGTATTAAAAGAGAGCGATTCCAGTCGAGCTAATTAGAGCTCATTCAAAGGTAATGTGACTCCGCCCACAGAGAGCGCGTGCTATTCAAACGCAAATTACTGAGGCAATCCGCGCAAACCTGTGAACGCCCCCCATATCAGCTCGAGAAAACACAAGTTTAATCATATCTTTGTAGCCTACTGTTTACACCATCTGGCAGCGCTGTGAGGAATAATAATAATGGAAAATCTACCTCAGAGTGTGGGTATTGCAGGAGAGAGGATCCGAATATGTAGTAAGTTTTTTTTCCTTCTCAAGTTAATCGCGTTTCTGTGAATGAATGAACGGCAGCCGCAGAGATGCACGCTGTTTATCACAGCTCGCAAAAAGACAGTTTAAATTTAAATTGCATCTCTGTGTGAATGAATGATGATGTTTTAGCAAACTGTATTGCTATACTGAGTTGAGTAAAAATCGACAGAAATATGTTGAAATAAAATGTAGGCTATTTGTATAAGCAACGTATTAAACTGAAAATTAACATTTATATGCCATAATATTTCATAAAAACAATGTTACAGTCAGGTTTCTGTTTGTGAATAAATGTTTCGGTTTTAGCAAACTGTATTGCTATACTGAGTAAAAATCGACTGAAATATGTTGAAATAAAATGTATTTGTATAAGCAACGTATTAAACTGCAAATTAACATTTATATTTCTTATAATAAAAATTAAAGACCTATGTTACAGACATATGAAAGACAACATTTCGTTGATTAGTTTTGGATAGATTTTACATTTTTACTGTAAAATATCTGCCACCTCAAATAAGCTTTTGTTTGCCAATATTTGCTCATGTTAAATATAGTATGTTTTGTCAAAAATAAAGTTATCAAATAATCAATCAAATCCTTACCTTTGAAATATGTATGATAAAATGTATACTTTAGTTTTTACAAAGAAAGATTACACTTGAATTGTTGTTGTAATTGTAACCTTTTTAATAAAAAAATATATTTACAAGGTAGATGTAAACAAACGATTAAAAGGTAAATATAAGCCTTTTCTTTAAATAATTTTTATTGTGTTTTATTAGTGACAAATTTGGGGAGAGGATAAATATTCCAAAACTGAAAATACAGTATGAGAATTAACTGCACAATTACTAGACATGTTTTCCTTGGATATTATAGGCCAAATTGCAAGCACAATATGTGGAAAAATAAAAAAGAATTGAGATGCTTCCAACTGTTGCTCTTGCATTCTTGTGGCTCAGTGACTCACCTGAATGAAAGGGTCATTAAGTATGCGGGCCCCATTGTCTCTTCAGGTGTGAACCACTAAATATGCATGATCGTTGACGCCCACTCCGCATACTGCCTTTCCAAACAGAAAGTGCTTTGCAAAATTCAAATCAATGTATTGTGTTATGTGAATGATAAGGCAGGGTGATTTTCACATAATTTTGAAGAAAAAACACTAGGTGATGACATCCATTAGACAAAAGTCTTATTGGCACATATTTAGAATGTGTTTTATGGCCTTATTTCAGAAACTTTAGTTTTTAGTTTTTTCAATAACCATGCATAAACATTATTCTCTCAAAAATGCAGACATGTACATTCTTGTTGCTCACATATTATGGTAGCCCTGTTTGTGCTAAATAGTGTGTAATTTTATTTTGCCATTAATATGTTTATAAGCAACTGAAAAAAGCACAAATGTCAGGGCATGTCAGAACATCTCAAGGACCCCAAAAACAGCCCAGACCCCAGAGGGTTAAATGGCTTTCCTGAGGTAAATGTTACGTGACATAATTGTTCTCCAGCTGTTATATTGACCTTTGCGGTTGAAAAACACTGATTGGTCGATATTATGTATGAGGAATATACATTTCGGTAAGTTGCGTGAGAAAATGGATGTGTAGCATGAGAGCGTGTGAAAAGTGACAATTGCGTGAGTATCACGGTCAGTGCGTGAGAGTGGGCAGTCCTCTTTTACTTCAGGCAGTGACTGGCAATGAGTCTGATCTTCAAAAGAGACAAGTTTACATATTAGTCTCGAATTTCCCCGGCGGAAGATAAATGCTCTGCTGTATTTTGTAGATGCTTTTGAGAATACACGAAGCAGAGTTGAAGGGCAAGCAGGGTTGGCAGCAGAAATGTAAACGTTGGATGAATCATATAATTTAGGGGATCGTTAAGATTTCCAACTTTTGACAACACGACGTCCACTCGCTATAACCTCCTCACCCACAGGAAATCGATAAAACCCCTAACGTTACACCTTTTGCTGTATATCTGGCAGCGCAACCCCAAACACAACATGTTTTCATCATCGTTTCAACTTTGATCAACAACAATGTTTTTAACTATGTAACTGTTACAGTCGCCTGGCTGGCGTTCTGCCACCCGGAAGTATCTCGGTGCCTATTGTTTACAAACATTCTGAAATGCCGTATAGGTCTGGTGCAGTCATAGTACGCATGTGTCGGATGTGTCCATCCTGAACTTTATTGGAAATTGTATATTGGGTCAATGTAACTCAGTTAAGTTAAAACAGTATTCTCTTGTTTTATGTTAAATAAACCTGATTGAATTAGGTTACAACAACAAAATTAGAATGTATAGGTAGAATCAGTTAGAAATACCTCCTTAAAGCAACAACTGCACTTTCACTTTTTTATAGTGCATGTTTATGTAAAAAATAGTATATTTTCTAATGTAAAAATAAATATCTTGCTCATCATAAATGATATCCTCAAATGTATCAAGTCCCTCATAATGAAACGGAAACCACAGTTTTGCTCTTTTTCTGAGGTAATTTCTTTCAGGATTATTTCTCACCGCATCCCAAATTTTAGAGTTAATGTGGACATGTGAATCTACTGTTGTATAAACCCAGTTACTACCAACTGACGTATTTGCACGGGTTCACTGTTTATGTATTTCTATGTATGTGTGAAAGAACACCAAGAAAAAAGTAGTGGTGACTGAAATTGTTATTGATTTAAATAAATATATTTTTTTAAGAGAACGATTTCCATTGAAATATATCAGGGCCTTTACATTCATGTTCTTTGCAGACCTTTCTCAAAAACATCAGACAATGCATACAGTGCCCTAAAACACCAGTCTGTATTAATAACAGGCGCGCTGGAAGCTGTTTCATGCGAGGGGGGCTGGGGGCTGGGTTGGAAAATATGTGACGTCATTATGTTGTGGCTGACAACAAGACATAAAATTTCTCTGTACTGTATATGTGTTGTAGCCATTAAAGAAAACATTTAGTTTCATATTTATGTTTAAATATTATAGGCTAATGTTATTTTTTAATTTAATCAATGTTGATTATGAAAGTGAGCATATGCAGCATGAGAAAGATAAAGATACATCATGAGATGCGAAATATGACTGGAGACATGGAGTGGGTAAAACATGATTTTGACCACTTCATTGAGTTTTGTTTTGTAGAAAGACAATTTTTAAAAGATTTTCGTTTTGTATAAATTGTATCTTAATTTTGATCAATGTTTTATCAACCAATTGCCTGTATTTAATAAATAAGAAGCAAATATATAGCAGACAATGTAATAAGACGCAGGCACAATCACTTGCATTGCACGTGAACTGGAGGGCGCCGAAACTCAGCTTGTGCATCACAGATTTGAGAAATATAGGCTATCTATTATAGAAAGCGTGAAATGTCTACTTTTAAATGAAACTATTCAAAATGAAAAGAAATAGGCTACTCTCTGATGTAATCCATGTGCATTTCACATGTATTTCTCTCTGGCGTTCATGCGAGTCCGCATTGCCAAATTCATCTTTGCAGCGACACAGAATTAACACCAGTTTATTAAAAAAACAATTAAATGTCTCCTTGCTATTTTTGACACATTCATACTTTTGCAGGTTTATTGTGGCAGTCTTTATGCGTGTGGCCGTGCGCTTGAGTGCGGCTATATTATGTACACGCTCATTATCCTGTAGGCTATATAGCCTAAGTAATCTAATTAATATAAAGGGGCGATTTGTCCACTAATGGCTTAAATGAACAACTACTAGTCGACTAGGAAAAAACTTTAGTCGGAGGCAGCCCTTATTCCACATATTTTCGAACCAGCAGGCCATTCTGGGTTGAGCGAGCGACCCTGAGCGGAATGAGCGAGGGAGCGGAATATTCAGAAGTGGGCTCACGAGCTCTGATCGATCGGAACAAAGCATGACAAATTCAAACTTTATTCATTTTCTCCATAGCTTGAACACTCACTACATTAGGCACAATAGAGTTAGTTAACGCTGTCCATTTATTTTATTTTTTTTTCACGTTTTTAAAGTACAATATTATGTTAGTCCACAGCCCCCCACTTCCCGCGCTACTGATTAATAATATTGTTTTTGTAATGATTTGTTTCTTATTTCTCCCCTGTTTAGGTTGGCACTCTGTAAGCTCACCAATCAGTGCTGTGAAATTGTGTCTTCAGTCCTACAGTCATCGAACTCCTCCCTGAGAGAGCTGGACCTGAGTAACAATGACCTGCAGGATTCAGGAGTGAAGCCGCTCTGTGCTGGACTGAAGAGTCTAAACTGTCAACTCAACATACTGAGGTATTTGAGGGTCTGCCAAAAATAACCACACAAGGACATATCCTGGCAAACTTATTCTGAAATGCTTTATTTTTTTACATCAATCTATACTCCAAATGCCATTATGCATATGTAATTAAATGCCTTTCTGTTTGGAGTTTGCATTTTCTCTCTGTGTTGGTGTGGGTTTCCTTCTTGCACTCCAGTTTTCCCCCACAATACAGTAAGTGAATTGGACACTGTAAATTGCCCATAGGTGTGAATATATGTGTCTGTGTGTGAGCCCTGTGGTGGACTGGCCATCTGTCCAGGATGTCCTTTGTCTGTGGCCTTAGACGGTCCCCATCCAACCTCACAGAGCATGAGAGGACCTGCAAAGAAGAATGGGAGAAAATCCACATCATACCCAAAAATACTTTCAACTGTAATCTGCACCAGATTAGGTGCTTTAAATAAGTACTGAGTTAAGGCTCTGTGTACTTAAGCAAAGTAAATATTTCAGAATCACAAATTTATTTTTATTTTTAAATTTTTTGGTCATTATATAGTGTAGATTGATGTCGAAAAAAATTACCTAAAACCCTACAGGCAGCATAAGGTTGCAAACATTTTTATAAATAAATAAATATTTTAATCATATTAATAATTAATAATAATAAATATTTGTCCAAGTTGGCGGCAATGGCTCTATTTAGGATCTAAATACGATCTATTTAGGCTTACGATGCTTTGTTAAATTGTTTTACTTTAGCTCATTTTAATTAATTAAGGCGAGACACTACAGGTGAATAGGGTAAAATTGTTAACTTACAGATATCACCATCAAACTTTACCAGTTGATTACTCACATGAATAGGAGAAAAAAAATGCATTGCAACTTTTCTGTAATTTTATTTTTAAATATGCTAATGAGCCTCTAATTAAATATGCGTTAATTTGCATATATTTTGAAGTGACAAATCTGACCATTGAAAAAAACAAGGTTCAAAATTATTTTTGCATTTTGTTGATATATTCAATGAAAAGACATTATCAGAGGGGATAATGAATATCTCCTTTTGTTACCCTGTAAATCAGAAAATACTGCCAATAGCCTTAAAAAAATTATTTCCACCCTATTTTTAGGCATAAAATGTCGTATAAATCAGGCCAAGAATGATATATCAACAAATCCCTCTGGACAAACCTTCACAATATAGTTAGGAATACGACTGTAAAGTCTGGTGTGTGTAGGTGCTACAGAGGTGGAAAATCGTCACTAGGAGTGTGAGAAAAAACTCATTTTGAGAAAACGGCCTTTAAAGATTTTTATGGCAAAATTCCACTAATTCCATTTGAAAGCCATGAATTACAGACAAAATATGCTTTAGGTCCAAGTAAAATCCATGTATCACACTGTTTAACATCCAAAACTCATTATTGCTTCATCCATCATTGATCATAACATCCAAAACAACACATCAACAGTCCATCACACAGGTGGAATGGAAAAACTAAATACCGGTATATCACAGTCCCTCAGGCAGATTCAACTTTGGGAAGCTTTATTCTTTTGGCTATTTGTCCAAGGTGTAAATCACTTAGTGAAGATATTTTTTCCCAGTGGAGGAGGAAGTGCATCTCTGCCTGACCCAGTTGGTGGTCACTGAGCCTTTATATTAAGTCAGGATCCATCTCTTCTTCTCTGACAGTGTGCAGATATTCTGTCAAATAACAATTTAGTCTACTTTGGTTGCTTTCTCCAATGTTCTAAATATTGATATTTTGAATGATTCATAATTAGTTTTGTTCTGTTGAGCTCTGTTTAGCTTCACCATCAGCTGACTGAGGGGACTGTTTTCAGGGGACTGTTCGTGGGTTTTAAGTGCTTTGAAATGAGATGTGTCTTTTTGACTTACATTTAGATGTGTTCAAAATGTTACAGCTTGTTCGTAACACATCGGGGTTACTCATTGCGCGGCTCGCAAGCCTCAGGCGGCTCGCCAAGCTTTAATTTGTGCCTCGCATGGCTGTAAAAATACGGCGATATCATGCAGCCAGTCACTACAGATATTTCATAACATAACCCATTACAAACTCAAAGTGTCAACTCTATTACAAATAATTTCAATCGGATTGAAAGAGGTGGTTTATCGAGAGAACATGTAAACACTTGGTCGATTGAGAACTGAAACTGAAAGGACGATGTATGGCTCTCCTACTGACTTTGTCCTATCAGTGCGGCTCTCATGAATAAAATAGTGAAGACCCATTTCATCATCTTTTGTCTTCGTTGGTAATCCCTTGTGTCTTCTAGCTAATGACAACTGTTTTCGGCTTCTCTGAGAGAATTTTACACGCATATCTTTCGACATTTTGAACTACCGCGGGAATGTCAGAGCGCATCATGTGACGATTCTGGACGAATCACGTTGTCAGAAATTGGCATCAGCCAATGAGATTGCGCATTTCGAGTTAAATCAGCTGTTTTACTTTCATGATTTGTTGCTGATAGACAGGAAATTACCATATTTGGATCCGACAGCATTAAAAAGAAGAGAGAGAGCTTTCTAACGGTGTGTGATGACGGTGCACCAGACACAGCGATCGCGGAGCAGCGGGATGATTTAGAACGCCAACTTTTGATGAATTTAGGCGAAATCTGCACACTCAAACAGACAAAGTGTAGTAAAGTAAAGACCTAAATGTGTATTTTGGACTTTTTTTTAGCACAAGTCTGAAAGAATACATGTTATTGAAGACAAATAACCCAAAATCTCAAAATTAACCTGTGAAAAAAAAAACGATGTTTTTGCCTGCCGTGTCTCGCCTTAAACTGAACAAGAGGCAAAACAATTTTTTTTTAGTGTATGTTTGTTGTATAATCTCAGTTGTGATTTTCACTTTGATGCAACATAATTTAATAACCCCAAATCACAATTTCTCATTAAAGCAAAATCTGCTGATTACAAGGAGCAGGCAAAGTCAAGTCAAGTCAAGTCACTTGAGGGACATATCGTGGCAAACTTATTCTTAAATGCTTTATTTTTTCTCATCAATCTATACTCCAAATGCCAAATACGCCAAATACTCCAAATAAAAGCAAACAAAACCTTTTTTCCTTCTTTGTCATTCAGAGCAGATTTCCTGTTGCAGAAACGAGTCATGACTATACTGCCCTCTATACGACAATTCACCATGACGTCACAACAGTAATAGACATTCTTCCGGGTGGCAAAAGCTGAAGCGTTCCTATGGCAACGCTAGTAAATTGCATAGACAGTATATAAACTTGGAAGGGAGATACAATGTTGACAGTAAAACATTTTTTATAAAAATAAAAAATGTCATTAAATATAATGCGTTTTTTTATCATAATAAAAACTGTGTTTAATGATATAAGTAAAAAATATTATAAATATGTAATATAGTACACATAATTAGCAAAATACTCTCTAGCTCTTTTTTCTAGCCAAAATAACGTGCTATATAGCCTATCATGGTCATTAAATGGCTTTCCTGAGGTAAATGTTATGTGGCATAATTGTTCTCCAGCTGTTATATTGACCTTTGCGGTTGAAAAACACTGATTGGTCGATATTATGTATGAGGAATATACATTTCGGTAAGTTGCGTGAGAAAATGGATGTGTAGCATGAGAGCGTGTGAAAAGTGACAATTGCGTGAGTATCGCGGTCAGTGCGTGAGAGTGGGCAGCCCTCTTTTACTTCAGGCAGTGACTGGCAATGAGTCTGATCTTCAAAAGAGACAAGTTTACATATTAGTCTCGAATTTCCCCGGCGGAAGATAAATGCTCTGCTGTATTTTGTAGATGCTTTTGAGAATACACGAAGCAGAGTTGAAGGGCAAGCAGGGTTGGCAGCAGAAATGTAAACGTTGGATGAATCATATAATTTAGGGGATCGTTAAGATTTCCAACTTTTGACAACACGACGTCCACTCGCTATAACCTCCTCACCCACAGGAAATCGATAAAACCCCTAACGTTACACCTTTTGCTGTATATCTGGCAGCGCAACCCCAAACACAACACGTTTTCATCATCGTTTCAACTTTGATCAACAACAATGTTTTTAACTATGTAACTGTTACAGTCGCCCGGCTGGATCTCTTCAGTTAGTCAGTAGAAGCCGCTCGCGTTCTGCCACCCGGAAGTATCTCGGTGCCTATTGTTTACAAACATTCTGAAATGCCGTATAGGTCTGGTGCAGTCATAGTACGCATGTGTCGGATGTGTCCATCCTGAACTTTACTGGAAATTGTATATTGGGTCAATGTAACTCAGTTAAGTTAAAACAGCATTCTCTTGTTTTATGTTAAATAAACCTGATTGAATTAGGTTACAACAACAAAATTAGAATGTATAGGTAGAATCAGTTAAAAATACTTCCTTAAAGCAACAACTGCACTTTCACTTTTTTATAGTGCATGTTTATGTAAAAAATAGCATATTTTCTAATGTAAAAATAAATAACTTGCTCATCATAAATGATATCCTCAAATGTATCAAGTCCCTCATAATGAAACGGAAACCACAATTTTGCTCTTTTTCTGAGGTAAATTCTTCCAGGATTATTTCTCACCGCATCCCAAATTTTAGAGTTAATGTGGACATGTGAATCTACTGTTGTATAAACCCTGTTACTACCAACTGACGTATTTGCACGGGTTCACTGTTTATGTATTTCTATGTATGTGTGAAAGAACACCAAGAAAAAAGTAGTGGTGACTCAAATTGTTATTGATTTAAATAAATATTTTTTTTAAGAGAACGATTTCCCTTGAAGTATATCAGGGCCTTTACATTCATGTTCTTTGCAGACCTTTCTCAAAAACATCAGACAATGCATACAGTGCTCTAAAACACCAGTCTGTATTAATAATATTGTTTTTGTAATGATTTGTTTCTTATTTCTCCCCTTTTTAGGTTGGCACACTGTAAGCTCACCGATCAGTGCTGTGAAATTGTGTCTTCAGTTCTACAGTCATCAAACTCCTGCCTGAGAAAACTGGACCTGAGTAACAATGACCTGCAGGATTCAGGAGTGAATCTGCTCTGTGCTGGACTGAAGAGTCTAAACTGTCTACTCAACATACTGAGGTATTTGAGGGTCTGCCAAAAATAACCACACAAGGACATATCCTGGAAAATTTATTGTGAAATTATTCTTATTCCAGAATTATTTCTCACTGCATCCCAAAATTAAAGTAAATTAATATGATCATTCTGAGAAAACGTGATGCATTTGAGTTGATGTGGGTGTTGACTCTGTTTGCATGAATTGCCTCAGATCATTACCATATGAATACTGTGCTCTTTCTGTTGGCATGTTCACATTTGCTGGAAACTGACACGAGAGTCAGTTACATCTCTCTCTCTTATACAGATTATATAAACAGATCATATTTGTTTTCATTTTGAATAGGATCATTTAAAAGTAGACACATATATTTATCTACAGATATATTACTCTTGTCTGTGTGACAAATATTTGCAGAATTTTGTTTTCCTTTTTTGATGCACTGCAGAAAAAAAGTTCACAGAGACGGCTGAAAACATAAATTAGTATTGTATTATGTGGAAAAATCCATCAAAAGGTGCCGGTATGTCTGTCGACCCCAGAGGGTTAATTCTTTTAGATTTTATGGGTAAAAATAGAGTTTTTTATTTTGAAATTATAACTTACAATTAGATCCTTTAGATAATTTGTATCTGATAATTTGCACATTTTACAACACTGTAATTTCATTAAAATAAATCAGATGCCACCAGTAGATGAAGCACACTAACATGGACACTTACTGTTGTAGATTATCTGGCTGTATGGTGACAGAGGAAGGTTGTGCTGCTCTGGCTTCAGCTCTGAGTTCAAACCCTTCACACCTGAGAGAGCTGGATCTGAGCTACAATCACCCAGGAGAATCAGGACTGAAGCTGCTCTCTGATACTCTCAACCATCTGGACAAACTCAAGTATGTTAAGTTATATAATAATTATCCTGTCTAGTGTGATTGGTTTTGTTTTTTTAAAGGGTTAGTTACCAAAACATTTAAATTCTGTCATTATTTTCTCACCCTCATATCGTTCCAAACCTGTAAGACTTTCATTCATTTTCAGAACAGAAATGAAGACATTTTTAATAAAATCTGAGATATTTCTGTCCCTCCATTGACAGTGCTACCACTTCAATGCTTCAAAAAGTTCATAAAGAGATTGTGAAACTGATCTATTTGAATTTAGTTTAATCCACATTTTCTGAAGAGACATCACTTTATATGATTAACAGATTTAATTGACTCTTTTATTCACATATAAAATTCACCAACACACACATCAGTTATGTTAAACGGAAGTTTAGACATGCTTGCTTGATGTGTGAGATTGTGTGAGTTATTCTTTAGTTACGGAGCACGTTTGATCTTCTGCAAGAACCAATGAGGTTCATTCTCGTGTTACGCGCACTGTTAACCCCTGCTGTAAAAAAAAAAAGGCCAAATTCTTACAATTTCATACCATTTTCCATTAAAACACTAATATACCGTAGAAAACAAAAATAGCCTACAGGAATATAATGTGAATTAACAGCGCTCAAAATCGTTAAGTTGCTCTTAATAAC
Organism: Leucaspius delineatus; assembly: GCA_023718395.1. NCBI lineage: Eukaryota > Metazoa > Chordata > Actinopteri > Cypriniformes > Leuciscidae > Leucaspius > Leucaspius delineatus. The sequence continues at coordinate 55,553,191 of CM043356.1, forward strand.
AAACACAACAAAAACACAGTGATGAGAAATCAGCAGTAAAGAAAGCAGCTCTGCTATTCGGCACTCCTGTCTAGTCATGTCATGATTGTTTATACAGCACTTTATACAATAGATTGGTTTAAAACCACAAATATCATATAATATCTGTCAAAAAAAAAGTTCTGACAGTATCATACCATTTTCCATTAAAACAGTAATCTACCGTAGAAAACAATGCATTCTTTGATATATTTGTCGTTTTTGAGAAAACAGCTTACAGGAATATACTGTGAATTAACAGTGCTCAAAGTCGACACTCTGAGGCTGTGTTCAAAATCACACCCTATACCCTCATTCACTATTCCCTACATGATGAACACCTGATAAGCAGAATCACTGAAGGACAGAGAGACAAGAACAGAAAAAAGAGAAACACAAGAACTACAACTGACTTCCAGCCACACTGAGTATGAAACCAGTGTACAAACCAGTTTAACATTATTTATTTCATACATGTACAAAAGTTGAGAATTAACAGATATTTCGTTTTTTATGTTTCATTGAATATAATAAAGTTTGTAGTCACCATGATGGAGATCAGTATTTGCTTTAGTTGGTCTCTTGGCCCTTGACTTTATAACATTAGTTTCTCTCTGGCTGCTGTAACTGTGAGCTTATAAAACACATTTGTTATGGCAAGACAAAGGCAAGAGGAAGTTGATCAGGTGACCGCCCTCCTGCAGCTCAAAGGCAGCAACCCTCCGGCCAGACTATCATTGAGCACAGACAGCAAATCACCCCCCAGCACTGACCAAAACGTTTTATAAAACTCAATTGGTAGACCATCAATTCCCGGGGTCTTACCGCAATCCATGCTCCGCAGAGCAACATGCAGTTCAGATGCTGAAAGCGGCCTCTCAAGCCAATAATTGGTCTCCTCTGGAACTTTAGGCAAACCCATATAAAAAGAGCTGTCCAGCTCACCTCTATCTGTATGTTCACTTTTATAAAGCTCAGAATAAAATAAAACAGCTCTTTTTCTAATCTCCTTAGGCTCCACAATTTCTACACCCTCCAAAGAGTATAAAGAATGTATAAGTCTGCTTTGACCATTCTTTTTTTCCAGACCGAAAAAGAACTTAGTTGGGCCATCCATCTCTACTGCACTCTGGAAACGTGAGCGGATCAAAGCTCCCTGTGCTCTGATGTCTAACAGGTTATCCAGAGTTCTTTTTTTAACTTTGAGGAGCTCAATATGTCCTCGATTTCCTGTGGACTCTACCAAATTCTGAAGTTCCACTATTTCAATCTCTAAGGCTTTCACTGATTGGGAAATGTCCTCGGATACGCTGAGAGTGTACTGACGACACAGTTGCTGTATCTCTTTTTTCCCATGATCCCACCATTGTTGCAGGGAAGAAAACTCTTTTTTCCTGGAACTGAACCGTTTCCAAAAATAACTAAAAACATCCTTAAAAAAATTGTCTTGTAACAAAGAATTGTTTAGGCACTCTTAGACCTTATATTATTAATGAAAACACTACAGATTACTAGGCTGTGATCAGAAAACCCACTAGGCAAAATCTCACATTTCTTAATAACATTAAAATGGTATTTAAAACAATAGAACCTATCCAATCTAGCCATAGAAATATAATATTCTCTTGTTTGCGCCCATGTGTACTGCCTTTGTTCTTTATATAAAGTTCTCCATATATCACACAAATCATGCTCTTCTATAAGCTTTCTTATAGCATGTTGAGAAGCTAGATGTGGCTCTTTATGGTTCCTATCCATTCCATCATTTGCCGTACAATTAAAGTCTCCTCCAACAAATATGAACTCTTCCTCTTTACAGCTTGACAAAATATTACTTAATTTATCTAAAAAAACAACCCTTTCAGGACCAACAACAGGAGCATACACATTTATAAAAACTAAAAACATCTTTTCAAATTTTGCTGTTATTTTCATTAGATGTCCCTCAACAACATGTTCTGTCTCATATGAAATTGGTTTAAAGTTTTTCTTAAAAAGTACAGCTAAGCCACCACTACAGTGATTTTTGTGACTTAAAATAATTGACCCATCCCATTCCATTAACCATTCATTCTCATTAAAAACATCACTATGAGTTTCCTGAACCAGCATTACATCAATTTTCTTTTGTTTAATCAGTTCATAAAGCTTTGCTCTTTTCTTGCTGTCCCGTGCACCATTTAAGTTAAGTGTGCCCAATCGTATCCTACTAATAAAAGGGTAATATGAGCACACCAGTAACAAACATCCCAAAAAAGAAAAGAAAAAGAAAAAGGAAGCTAGACTGGTTCGAATTCATCGTTTAATAAATTTAGTTTTAACTTCTGGACAATTTTCTTCAGCCTAAAGACTTCTTGTTCAGTGAAAGCTCCACCCTCCTTCATTAAAGCCCTGGTCGAATCTATAAACAGCTCACGATCTGGGAAATAATCCTCTACATTTACACCTTTCATGCCTTTTGTGGTCTGAAGAAACTTTTTAATTTTGTCCAATACGCAAGCACTGCGGCCAGTTTCGCTTCCGTGAAGCCGAGCTCACAGAGTCTGATGATTCACAATCACTATCCATAGCAGACTCCTCATCAATACTCGACTCTGAGTCCACCTCACTTGCATCAACAACAGCTGCTCCAGTGGCTTTTTTACCAGCCCTGTTTTCTTTGGTCTTAGTCTTCCTTTTTAAAGTCGGTGTTTTAAAAATACTCTGATCTTCTGTCATGTCAACATCCACAGCGTACTCTAATATGGCCTGTTCACTGACCCCAGAAACACCACCTTCATGCACAATTTCGTTTGAGGCCACACTCTCATCTTTATTGCTTTCACGATCGTCACTTCCACTTTTGTCAACACAAGATACTGTATCACTTGTTTGTGCATTATCTGTATTTTGCGTTTCGCCTGTAATGTGATTCTGGTCTGCACTCTTCTCAGGGCACACGCGTATCACGTGACCCTCTTGTCCACAACCAAAACACTTCATCGAATCTGAGGTAGCAAAAATAACATAATGAAAATCCTCAATCTTAAACTTCATGGCTAAATGAAGCTCTTCATTCTGGTTATTTAAGATCATGTGCACCTGCCTCCGAAAAGATACAACATGCTTCAACTGTGGTGATTTACAACCGAGTGGTATTTTCTTCATTTTTGACACAAACTTTCCGTGTCTGGACAATTCCCTTTCAATCACTTCATTTTTAATAGACGGCAGGACATTTGATAATATTACTCTTTTCGCTGGTTGTACTAAAGGCATGACTGGAGTGAGGGAATCATTCACAACAATCCCGGTTTCTACAACTTCGTTCACTTTGTCAACATTGTTTAAAAACATCACTATTGCGCTATTCATTCTTGATGCAGAAAGAATGCAATCATGACCAACAACAGCAGCAACAGCAAGGACGCAGTCCTCAACTGAATAACGCTCCGCGGGTACTACCTTAACGCCGTGTCGGCGCGTTAAACTTTCCAAACTTGCGTGCTGAGACGCCGCCATAGTGATCAGTGCACACTGACCGACGACGCTCCTTACAAACACCTACAAACTTTCCTCTATTTACCCCGCAACAAAACCACAAGAGATAGATAAAAAGATAAAAAAAACTCACTCGCACCGTAGAGCTCACTCCAACACACACTCACGCTCCGTCCACAAACTCCCAGCATGCACCCGAGAGAGAGAGAGAGTGTGTGTGTGTTTGTGAGAGAGAGAGTGTGTGTGTGTGTGTTTGTGAGAGAGAGAGTGTGTGTGTGTGTGTGTTTGTGTGAGAGAGAGTGTCTGTGAGAGAGAGAGTGTGTGTGTGTGTTTGTGAGAGAGAGTGTCTGTGTGAGAGAGTGTGTGTGTGTGTGTGTGTGTGTTTGTGAGAGAGAGAGTGTCTGTGTGTGAGAGAGAGTGTGTGTGTGTTTGTGAGAGAGTGTCTGTGAGAGAGAGAGAGTGTGTGTGTGTGTTTGTGAGAGAGAGTGTCTGTGTGTGAGAGTGTGTGTGTGTTTGTGAGAGAGTGTCTGTAAGAGAGAGAGAGAATGTGTGTTTGTGAGAGAGAGAGTGTGTCTGTGAGAGAGTGTGTGTGTGTGTTTGTGAGAGAGAGAGTGTCTGTGAGAGAGAGAGAGAGTGTGTATTTGTGAGAGAGAGAGTGTGTCTGTGAGAGAGAGTGTGTGTGTGTTTGTGAGAGAGAGAGTGTGTCTGTGAGAGAGAGTGTGTGTGTGTTTGTGTGAGAGAGAGAGTGTGTCTGTGAGAGATCGGTGCGTGTGTGTTTGTGAGAGAGAGTGTGTCTGTGAGAGAGAGAGAGTGTGTTTGTGAGAGAGAGAGTGTGTGTGAGAGAGAGAGTGTGTGTGAGAGAGAGAGTGTCTGAGAGAGAGAGAGAGTGTGTGTGTGTGTTTGTGAGAGAGAGAGTGTGTGTTTGTGAGAGAGAGATTGTCTGTGTGAGAGAGAGAGTGTGTGTTTGTGAGAGAGTGTCTGTGAGAGAGAGAGTGTGTGTGTGTGTGTGTGTGTGTGTGTGTGTGTGTGTGTGTGTGTGTGTGTGTGTGTGTGTGTTTGTGAGAGAGAGAGTGTCTGTGAGAGAGAGAGAGTGTGTGTGTGTGTCTGAGAGAGAGAGAGTGTCTGTGAGAGAGAGAGAGTGTGTCTGTGAGAGAGAGAGAGTGTATCTGTGAGAGAGAGAGAGTGTGTCTGTGAGAGAGAGTGTGTGTTTGTGAGAGAGAGAGAGAGTGTGTGTGTGTTTGTGAGAGAGAGAGTGTGTCTGTGAGAGAGAGAGTGTGTGTGTGTGTTTGTGAGAGAGAGAGTGTGTTTGTGAGAGAGAGAGTGTGTCTGTGAGAGAGAGAGTGTGTCAGAGAGAGAGAGTGTCTGAGAGAGAGAGAGTGTGTCTGTGAGAGAAAGTGTGTGTCTGTTTGTGAGAGAGAGAGTGTTTCTGTGAGAGATCGGTGCGTGTGTGTTTGTGAGAGAGAGTGTGTCTGAGAGAGAGAGAGTGTGTCTGAGAGAGAGAGAGAGAGAGAGTGTGTGTTTGTGAGAGAGAGAGTGTGTTTGTGAGAGAGAGAGTGTGTCTGTTAGAGAGAGAGTGTGTTTGAGAGAGAGTGTGTCAGAGAGAGAGAGTGTGTCTGTGTTTGTGAGAGAGCGTGTGTGTTTGTAAGAGAGTGTGTCTGTGAGACAGAGAGAGTGTGTGTGTTTGTGAGAGAGAGAGTGTTTCTGTGAGAGAGAGAGAGAGTCTGTGAGAGAGAGAGAGAGTCTGTGAGAGAGAAAGTGTGTGTTTGTAAGAGAGAGAGTGTGAGATAACTACAAAATCCTACAAATTGGCATCGGCGGAAAAACATTTGACATTATAAATTCTCTCTACACCAACAGCAAAAGTGCGGTGAAGATCAGTAACCACAGAACCGCGTTCTTCCAGCAGGGACGTGGAGTGTGTGTGTGTGTGTGTGTGCGTTCTTCCAGCAGGGATGTGGAGTGTGTGTGTGTGTGTGCGTTCTTCCAGCAGGGATGTGGAGTGTGTGTGTGTGTGTTCTTCCAGCAGGGCCGTGGAGTGAGGCAGGGCTGCAGTCTGAGCCCAACTCTATTCAACATCTACATCAATGATCTGGCGTCAGCGCTGGAGAGCTCTACTGCGCCCGGCCTCACTCTACAGGGGTCAGAGGTCAGATGTCTGCTGTACGCGGATGACCTGGTCCTGCTGTCCCGCACACCTGAGGGCCTTCAGCAGAGCCTGTCCCTGCTGGAACAATACTGTAGCGACTGGGCCCTGACAGTCAATCTGGACAAAACCAGAGTCATGGTGTTCCAGAAGAAAGCCCGATCTCAGGGACACAAACACCAGTTCCTGTATAAAGGCACTAGCTACAGCTATCTGAGTGTGTGTGTGTGTGCGTGTGTGTGTGTGCGTGTGTGTGTGTGTGTGTGTGTGTGTGTGTGTGTGTGTGTAAAGGCCAGGGGCCTGATGTATAAACGTTGCGTACGCACAAAATGGGCATAGAAATATGCGTACGCATTTTTCCACGCACATATCAGGATTTATAAAAAATAAACTAGGCGTAGATAAGTGCGCACCGTAAGGATGCTCTTGACCGTGCGTACGCACTCTTTTAGAAGAGTATGTGTTTTGGCGACACCAACTGGCCCAAATAGCAATAACTATTTAAAATGAAAAACTTCTAAATTATCCTATTACATCACCCAATAAATCAAATTGCATCTACCCGAATTATCATTATGATATGATTATGATGGAGTTTGATGGATTCATTGATTTTAATAAAATTTGGACTCTATTTCATTATAGCTCTGCACTGGTGTCTTGCAGAAGATCACTTTTAGACAGAAAATCTAAAGAAATACAAGATAATACAAATATAATTTCGCTCACCAACCTGTCACTTGAAGCAAATATCCATCCCTTTTTAAATGTCCGCGCCAGCGAGCGCGTTGGGCCGTTTAGTGAAACTGATGCAAATAACAGTTTAAATAAATAAAATACTTCTGATATAAACTATGTTTTACTTATGATATAAACATTTAGATTAAATATGCCATTCAAATTAATAGAGAACACTTAAACATGAAATCATTACTGAGAAGTTACAACATTTTTTATATTCAAATTCAATCAATAGAAATATTTGTTGTGGATGCGATGTTTTTGAACACGTTTCCTGTAGCGTGCTGTGTTTAAATGTTTTAACCACAGAGATAATTGCTTATCATGATAATACCAGATTGTCTGAGAAAATAGTTTCGTGCAAATAATGCCCAAGGCCTATGTGTTTCCATTAAAAATATAAATCAATTAAAAATACTATTCGGCCAGTGGAAAAGATTAAATGTATTTTACACTATTTGATTTATGTATTCAAAAACAAGACAAGGATAGGCAAATACATGATTTTTATTAATGTAATGTGTCTTGTACCGTTAAACGTTATCACGTGGATGAATAATCATATGCAAATGATATGCATATAGTAAAACTAGGCGTTGTAAGCTCCATATATGGTTATTTCAGGGTGGAGACGCATGTGCGCACAATCTTCCGCTGACTGGGATTTATAAAGTGAATTCTGCGCAGGTTCTGGCGTACGGACGGTTTTATAAATCTGAAAACTTTTGTGCGTACGCAAATTCTTCCTTATGTGCGTACGCACACTTTAAGGATGAAATCTACGCAAAGTTTTATACATGAGGCCCCAGGTCCTGCAGCACAGCTCTAGCTACAGCTATCTGAGTGTGTGTGTGTGTGTGTGTGTGTGTGTGTGTGTGTGTGTGTATAAAGGCCAGGTCCTGCAGCACAGCTCTAGCTACAGCTATCTGAGTGTGTGTGTGTGTGTGTGTGTGTGTGTGTGTGTGTGTGTGTGTGTGTGTGTGTGTGTGTGTGTGTGTGTGTGTGTGTGTGTGTGTGTGTATAAAGGCCAGGTCCTGCAGCACAGCTCTAGCTACAGCTATCTGTGTGTGTGTGTGTGTGTGTGTGTGTGTGTGTATAAAGGCCAGGTCCTGCAGCACAGCTCTAGCTACAGCTATCTGTGTGTGTGTGTGTGTGTGTGTGTGTGTGTAAAGGCCAGGTCCTGCAGCACAGCTCTAGCTACAGCTATCTGAGTGTGTGTGTGTGTGTGTGTAAAGGCCAGGTCCTGCAGCACAGCTCTAGCTACAGCTATCTGTGTGTGTGTGTGTGTGTGTGTGTGTGTATAAAGGCCAGGTCCTGCAGCACAGCTCTAGCTACAGCTATCTGTGTGTGTGTGTGTGTGTGTGTGTGTGTGTGTGTGTGTGTGTGTGTGTGTGTGTGTGTGTGTGTGTGTGTGTAAAGGCCAGGTCCTGCAGCACAGCACTAGCTACAGCTATCTGAGTGTGTGTGTGTGTGTGTGTGTGTGTGTATAAAGGCCAGGTCCTGCAGCACAGCTCTAGCTACAGCTATCTGAGTGTGTGTGTGTGTGTGTGTGTGTGTGTGTATAAAGGCCAGGTCCTGCAGCACAGCTCTAGCTACAGCTATCTGTGTGTGTGTGTGTGTGTGTGTGTGTGTGTGTATAAAGGCCAGGTCCTGCAGCACAGCTCTAGCTACAGCTATCTGTGTGTGTGTGTGTGTGTGTGTGTGTGTGTGTGTGTGTGTGTAAAGGCCAGGTCCTGCAGCACAGCTCTAGCTACAGCTATCTGTGTGTGTGTGTGTGTGTGTGTGTGTGTGTAAAGGCCAGGTCCTGCAGCACAGCTCTAGCTACAGCTATCTGTGTGTGTGTGTGTGTGTGTGTGTGTGTGTGTGTGTGTGTGTGTGTGTGTGTGTGTGTGTGTGTGTGTGTGTGTGTTTGTGTGTGTGTATAAAGGCCAGGTCCTGCAGCACAGCTCTAGCTACAGCTATCTGTGTGTGTGTGTGTGTGTGTGTGTGTGTGTGTAAAGGCCAGGTCCTGCAGCACAGCACTAGCTACAGCTATCTGTGTGTGTGTGTGTGTGTGTGTGTGTGTGTAAAGGCCAGGTCCTGCAGCACAGCTCTAGCTACAGCTATCTGTGTGTGTGTGTGTGTGTGTGTGTGTGTGTGTGTGTGTGTGTGTGTGTGTAAAGGCCAGGTCCTGCAGCACAGCACTAGCTACAGCTATCTGTGTGTGTGTGTGTGTGTGTGTGTAAAGGCCAGGTCCTGCAGCACAGCTCTAGCTACAGCTATCTCTGTGTGTGTGTGTGTGTGTGTGTGTGTGTGTGTGTGTGTGTGTGTGTGTGTGTGTGTGTGTGTGTGTGTGTGTGTGGACAGAGAGAGAGCAGAGGATCTGTAGACACTGTGACCTACAGCACATCGAGGATGAGGAACACTTTCTGCTCTTCTGCTCCAGATACTCCAGTATAAGAGAAACCTTCCTAACCAGATCTGAAATCTTGATTCCATCGTTCTTTGAACTGAGTGACACTGAGAAAATGTCCTTCTTACTGGGAGAAGATGATAGTACAGCTGCACTAGCGGCTTAATATGTGTTAGCTATTCACAACGCCAGAGTCAGCTAGAGAGACCCACTGTATATATTCATTTATTAGAATAGATTGTGTTTATTTATCTATTTATTTATATTTACTATGCTACATATGACATGATCTATACATATATGTTTTGTTTGTTTGTTTTATTATTTATATATAATATGTTCATGCTTTGGCAACATTGTGTTACACAGTCATGCTAATAAAGCTCATTCGAATTGAAAATTGAATTGAAAAATTGTGTGTCTGTGAGAGAGAGTGTGTCTGTGAGAGAGAGTGTGTCTGTGAGAGAGAGAGAGTGTGTGTCTGTGAGAGAGAGTGTGTCTGTGAGAGAGTGTGTCTGAGAGAGAGAGAGAGTGTGTCTGTGTTTGTGAGAGAGAGAGAGAGTGTGTCTGAGAGAGAGAGAGAGAGTGTGTGTGTGTTTGTGAGAGAGATAGTGTGTCTGTGAGAGAGAGAGCGTGTCTGAGAGAGAGTGCGTTTGTGTTTGATAGAGTGTGTGTCTGTGAGAGTGAGTGAGTGTGTGTGTGTGTGTGAGAGAGTGTGTGTGTGTC
>CM043356.1:55565190-55600190 GCA_023718395.1 Leucaspius delineatus
TATCAGTGTCATATAAAGGAATCGAGAGGAAAGGAGAGAGTCGTGACTGTGTGTTTGGATGGAATGAGATGTCCTGGAGTCTGAGCTGCTATAATCACAGATTCTCTGTCTGGCACAATAGTAACTCCACTGCTGTTTCTGCTGGTCCAGGATCCTGTAAGAGAGTAGGAGTGTTTGTGGACGTGTCGGCCGGCACTCTGTCCTTCTACAGCGTCTCTGACACACACACACTCACACACTTACACACATTCACACACACATTCACTGAACCCCTTTATACTGGATTTGGACTTGATTATGTTAACTCTTCAGTGTCTCTGTGTCACATTAAACAACAAACACACTCTGACTGACACACACACACACTGACTGTAAAAAAAAATTACACATTTTATTTTTTATCAGAAGTGTGTAATTACATAAACACACACTCACTAAATTGCCATTTCTCCAGTTGTTAAACTGATTGTGTGTGTTACTGCATTATCACCGTTATTGATATTCACACACTTTATTTGTGCACAATGTGTTATTAAAATCCTTCAGATGATCTGATTAAAACTGCTGGATCTCAGAGGATTATTATAATCAATAATGTGAGATGAATAACACATCATCTATATAATCATAGACTGTAAAATGAACATTAATCTACTGTCACCTCCAGTATTTCACTGTTAATTCACATGTTTTATTACAGTTTAATCATGTTATTGTAGTTTATGGTCAATAAACGCTTGTTCCTGTTTCAGTCTGAACATGTTTCTTCAGTTGTTGATCTTTGACTGTTATTTTCATTCATGATAAACGTTTGTCACCCTGAGTTTCACTGTTTTTACACGTTTGCTTTTTAATGTCCAGTTTTGACTGAATCACTTTATGAATCTTCATCAAAAGAGAGTTTGGACTGAATCTAATACAGAAGAACTGTTGAACAGGAAAGTAAATGAGTCTGGGACAAATAATCAAAGTCAAAGTAAAAAACACTTTATTTTAATGTGTAATTATATATTTAAGTACTGAGTAATATTAAGCACATGTACGCACTATAGGGTTAGGGTTCATTTATAGTTATTACTATAGTAAATACATGTAACGTGTAACAATGACAGTGTAAAATAGTGTTACCAACAAAAACATGTAAAAACAAAACGTATCAAGTGTTTATAAATGTACGCAGTATTCGTGTTTGTTTCATATAGTTTTAGAAAACTTTTATATTATTTTCTACAAGTTTAAAAACTGTAATGTGGTTTACGTAAAAAGAAGTACATATTGTCTATAAACACATTTATATGTGAAACTACATCTGAATTATATTGAAAATATTAATATATTAAATATTAATATGTTTAGAGTGTACAAAGTTTCATCAAATGAATGGTTGTTGTTGTTTTTAATGGAAAGAGTTTCTCATTTCCTCAGATTAGTGTGTCAACATGCCCCATTACAAGATCAGTGTGTGTTGTTAATAATGCGCTGTTTTCCCCTGTGCAATAACAGTGAAGATGAGAGTGATTTGTGTGGAGAAATGAAGCAGATGTTGACTGGAGTAAAGTGTGAGTTCTGCTCTCGGTCTCATATCTGGTGTCGTCAGACCTCAGGTGTGAATAAAGCTGAAATGAATGAAACACTCAGCTGGTGTTTGTCTCTACTGGAATCACACACAGATCTAGTTTAGCAGAAGGAAAATCTAATGCAAGTGTTGCTGGAGGAGAAAGAGGACAATCACTGTTTTGACTGGTTGTCTGTGAAGATATTCTTATTGCTCTTTGAAGTCTGAATGTTAATATTAGTTTTGTTTGATTTGTGTAAATTGCAAAATAATAGATGAACAGAAAATGATTGTAAAGTTTTGACATTTGAAAGGCCGAAGCTGATGAAGGTAAATTTAGAATTTTCATTTTTGAGTATAATTTAATTTTTGGGTGAACTAACGCTTTAAATCTGTGACTATGAAAACAAACAAGGCAGGGAGAAACGGTGCGAATGAAAACAGAGTGTTAGTGGCGTGACGCTCCCTCCCAGAAGGGGCGAGGAGGATGAGGAGATGCGAAGGGATGGTGAAGGGCTGGCGAAGGGTAGGAGAAACCGGAAGAGGATACAGGAGGAGGTTCGGGAGGGGGACGGCTGACCAGGAGGAGGCAGAACTGAAGGGTCAGATGTGTCCAGGCCACAGCCAGAACTGTGATCATGGTGGTACATGTCCTGACTCCACTGTGGGGACGGCCGGAGGCACTGGCGCTGGAGAAAGAGCCTACTGTGGTGCCGAAGGGTCGAGGTGATGGAGCGAAATTGAAGACCCCGGAGACCTCGACTGAGGCTATGACCCGATGACGGTGTGTGTGATGATGTCTTCCCTCTTACACAAATGCTGCTTTTCCTTTTAAGAAACGAAACCTTTAAATTATATTGTATGCCTTGAACTTGTAGACTCTAGCAGTATAGAAGAGATTGCCAAGAAAATTGATTCGCAGGCAACTGTGTGAAGCAAAATGTGTGTTTCCAGCTTTGACTTGGTGTTTCAATGTTGTAAGAACTGATTTTCCTGCTAAGACAAAACTCACCCTGCAATAAAACGCACCCTGGACAGAAGATCGAGAGCACAGGACATTGTCTTGTCCAAACTTATCTCTTTGTTAATATGCATCCCCCCTCTCCCTCCTCAAGTCACTAAAAATTCACTGAGATTGTCTATATATCACATATGATGTATCTTGTGAATCTATTGTTTTTCCTTTTCATGTTATGTATCATTTTAAATGTCTCGGTGCGATTGGTAAAATGGTCTTAATTTCATTGCGGTCATTGGTATTATGAGAAAGATTGAAACCTTCGGAGAATCCTGTGCTTCTCTTTGGGAGATGTCTCTTCAAGATATCTGATAATACTCCCCTCTCCCCCGAAACCAGGTGTACATGCTGGGGTACATGAATTGACCCAAAACAAACTCTAAACAATATTTGTATAACCCTTTTGTTTTGGTCTGGGTATTTAAGGATAGGCGACAGAGCAGTGTAACCAGGAACATCCCCCATTCAGTGCTTTTTCAGTGTTTTCCCATTGGAAAACACTCACACACCACTGTGTGTCTCTGTCAGGAATGCATTGCTTACTTTTAGAGTCATCTTTGAGTAAATTATGTCATGTATTTATTATTTCTGAATCATTTACTTGTGTAATTGGCATGATACAATTTACCTGACAAATAAATGTTACATCTTGATTTATTCTGAAGTTTTCTGAAATCATTATTTTAGTAGATTATGAGGAGGCTGGTGCTACAGCAGCTCTGTGTCCAGGATAGGTCAAACTAAAGGCGCATATGAACGGAGCAGAAGGCACATCATGGCGAAGCTGTGTCCGTGAGATCCACGTAAACCCGGGGCATGTGACTCTGTGCGGCATCGGGTCCCTTAATGAATTAATCATTGAAAATATGGGATACCCAGAATAATCAAAGATCTAAATTACTTCATAATCAATATTTATGATTATTTTCTAATAAGAAACACAATCTAAATTTGATTATCATTTGAAATTGGAGTCAGATTAAGCGTAAAGCTTAAAAGAAATATTGAAACTAAATTCCAATAAATTAAGTGAACTTCACTGGAGCGCTGAAAAGACATACACGCATTATCCCTTTGTTGTCAGTTGTTACGTAAATAATGTAATCATACTCATCAGCCCGAAAGTGCAAAGACAGATCTAAATCAGCATCGTCATTCATACTCATGTAGACGAAACGACATGTTTTAGTAAAGGCGATCCACTACCGATAGGGATCTTTTTAATGGGAGAGACCAGTTTGCCATAACGAGACAAAGCTTTAGCTAATATCTCATCACTTAAAAACGGTGGTACATTGGATAACGTAACTTTCTTTGATGGTGTAGAAAGCGGAAGTACAGGGTTAAAAAGATCATCAATAACTATCCCTGTCTCAACTAGTTTGTTCGCCTTTTTAACAGTACTGAGAAATGCAACAGTGGCATTATTCATCCTGGAGGCAGACATTATGTTTTCATGCCCAACCACCTACTTATTCTACCATCTACTTATTAAGCACATTCAGAATTTAATACTGTATCAAAAGTGTTACTTCAACACCACTGTAAAACTACAGCAATCGATTATAGTGACAATATTTTTAACGCATCCCACACAGCCATAGACACAGAGCTACATTGTCTTGTAGAAACACAGAGATATCAAAAATCAGCACATCTCTCAACAATGGTGGCAATAATTTATTTATATATTTATTCATACTGCAGTGCATGCTGGGAGTGTTATACTATCCTGGAACCCAGCATGCATTGCTACATGAGACTTTTGATTGTCCCATTGTTGAGATTCATATGCTGATTGTTGATGTCTGTGTGTGTCTGAATCAAGCAGGAGTTAAATATGTCTTTATGCATTATGTGATTTTAACATCCATCAGAATAACTGATTATCGAAACATTGCTGGATTAATGTTGTAGATTCTCAGATATATAATAACTATTTAGTCATACATTCAAATCTTATACACAGTATGAGATCAGAGTATCATACATGTCCAGAATGATAATGGTATTGTCACAACTGCCAAAAAACTTCCTCTTGACTTTTTCTTGTCATAACAAATGTGTTTTATAAATTCACAATTACAGCAGTCAGAAAGAAACTAATGTTATAAAGTCAAGGGTCAAGAGACCAACTAAAGCAAATACTGATCTCCATCATGGTGACTACAAACTTTATTATATTAAAGGGCCCCTATTATGGATTTTCTTGTAGTGTGTAACATGAATGAAAACATCCTGCAAAGTTTTAAATCTGAAAGTGCACCGTATATAAAGTTATTGTCTTTCAAAAGTAAGAGTTTACTGAGACAATTAAATGAATTGTCTTTCAAACGAGTCATAAGCTGCTTTGTTGTGACGTCAAGACTAAACATTATATTGCCTGCTCACTTATTGCATGCGCAGACACCAAGCGTGCCGCACAAGCCCTGAAAAGTGAAGCCAAAGCGTGAAGCCAAACTCTGCCCCATGCGTACGAACGTTTAAGAGATGGAGCAGTTTGGCGACACCAATGGTGAGCTGGAGTTAAATGTCTTTTTGGTCACTTTTAGACTGAAAATCTAAAGAAAATTAAACATATACAGAAAGATAATACAAATATAATTTCACTGACCAAGCCTGTCACTTGAAGCAAATATCCATTCCTTCTTAAATGTCCGTGCCAGTGAGCGCTTTGGGCCGTTTAGTGAAACTGACGCAAATAACAGTTTAAATAAATAAAATAATGATTTAAACTATGTTTTACTTCTGATATAAACATTTAGATTAAATATGCCATTCAAATTAATGGAGTTAAACACTTAAACATGAAATCATTACTGAGAAGTTACAACATTTTTTATATTCAATCAATATAATTTTTTTGTTGTGGATGCGATGCTTTGAACACTTTTCCTGTGGCGTGCTGCGTTTTAATGTTTTAACCAGAGATAATTGCTTATCATGATAATACCAGATTGTCTGAGAAAATAGTTTCGTGCAATTAATGCCCAAGGTCTATGTGTTTCCATTAAAAATATAAATCAATTAAAAATACAATCTGGCCAGTGGAAAAGATTGAGAAAAACTTTCTCTTAAATTTATTTTACACTATTTGATTTATGCATTCAAAAACAAGGCAAGGATAGGCAACTACTTGATTTTTATTAATGTAATGTGTCTTGTACCGTTAAACGTTATCACGTGGATGAATAATCATATGCAAATGATATGCAGATGAGGATCTGCATATAGTAAAACTAGGCGTTGTAAGCTCTATATATGGTTATTTCGGGGTGGAGATGCATGTGCGCACAATCTTCCGCTGACTGGGATTTATAAAGTGAATTCTGCGCAGGTTCTGGCGTATGAATGGTTTTATTAGTCTGAATATTTTTGGCCATACGCCATTTTTAGCTTTCGGGCGCACGTACACTTTTAGTAAGGATCCTACGCACAGTTTTAGAAATGGGACCCCAGATGTGCTTCTCAATTCTTATTTGTGCATCCTCGTTTCCTTTCCTTGTGTCTTCAGCTCCACCCCCTGTAGGATACGAGGGAAGGACGCAAGGAAAGAAAAGGAGGACGGAGGAATCGAATGAAATCTTTTTTTATACACTGGAATACTTAATCTGTCATGTCTTGTCATGTTATGTCTTGTTCCTGATCTTTCTCTCTACTCTGTCTCCCTCTGCTGTTTTTTTTGGGTTACTTTCTCTTTCCCTTTTCCCTTCCTCCAGCTGTTCCTCATCTTCTCTGACTACCTCGTTTACTCATCCCACCTGTTCCCTCTCCCCTCTGATTAGGTCCCTATTTCTCTCTCTGTTTCTGCTTCTTTCTTTGTCGGATTCTCACTTGAGTTTCTCATGCAAGAAGCAAACTACAGTCCTGTTTGTCTCTGTCCGAGTCCTGTCCTGTCCTGTTGGCATCCGCCTGGTGAGCGCGATCTATACCATACTAATCATCTTGATCTTTATATTCTGTCCAGTTCATCTGATGCTGAAAGAGACCTGGTAACCGCAGTTGTTATTTGAGCCTTGTCATCACTGAGAGACCCGCAGCCTGTCGCCACAATCACAGTCTTCTCTGCCTGCTGTCTAAAGAGACTCTTTTGAAGTTTTTTGAGATTTCTTTTCTAAAGTTCTTTCGTTTTGTTTTATATCGCCCTCTGTGCGGGTTGCCTGTTTTGCCATTATCTCTCAAGAAGGGGATTTGTGTTCTACATTATTGCTACCCTGTGTTGCCACTCTGTGTTCTCATTAAAGACTCTATTTGGTTAAATTCACTATTGGGTCCTCTCTTACCTGCATAACATGATCACTCGAGCGTCACTTCACTGCGTCATCAGCAGCGCTCCAAGGATCTGCCCTTACATTATGTTGTTGAAGTTTGGTTATTTAAAAAAAAATCATACTAAATAATAATAATGCCTTGTTGAAAAATGTGAGATGTTTATATAAACTGCAAAGGTAAAGTATAAATTAAAATGATTGTGACTGATGTGAAGGGGGAGGAGAGTTTATACGCGTGTCACGTTTAGTCGATAAAACTCTTCCGCATAGGATACATCTGTGTATCCTCGCTCATAACTCCTCTGGAAGCCTCCTCACTCCTCGATCCTCATGGTGCAATTAGAGAATTGAGATGTCCTTTAAGATGGCTGAGCTCGATCGGTTTCCGGGTCATAGGATGGAGGACGGAGGAGACGAGGAGGGATATTGAGAAGCACCCCAGGCCTGGTCCCGAGATCGCTACTGCGCAGACTCAAGCCCCAAGATATCGGCGCCATATCAGGACACTGGCGGCTTCAGTTCTCACCAATGGAAGAGAGCGAAGGGCCGTCATCCATCTTTTTTTACAGTCTATGACAAACACCAGGGAAAACTTGAACCTCAAACACTACAGCTGATTCCTGTGGATACTGAATAGCATCATGTCGAGAAGACGGCGCTGTGCTCTATAATGTGAAGGTGAAGCCAGTTTTTTTTTCACTGCCCAAGGACGAGCATGTGAAGAATCAGTGGTTAAAGTTAATCTTTACCAAGATATCACAGCAGTATAATCCTAAACTTTTGCTGTGTTCCCTTTATTTAACTGAAGACTGCTTCTCAAATCCCAAAGTTCAATGCAGGATTCACAAACCACTTGCTCTTGAGTGTTCAAAAAAATTAGTTTTGAGAATTATATTTTCTGTAGGTCTCCTTCTAACTGGCAAACTCACGTTAATACTGTCTTTCCTGAAAGAAAGCTAAAGTGAAATGAGATCAGGTGATGATGGTTACCTGTTGATGGATTTATAATCATCATGACATAACCTGTTTCACTGATGTCTTTGGAATCTAACAACTGCGTTGATCCATTAATAATTTCACATCACAAACCCTGTGTTACTGCAGCATGATCTAACAATATTTTAACAGTCAATTTAAAATTTTCAACAAACATGAGATAAAAAAATAAGCTTATGTTGACACACACAGATATCAACAATCAGCGTATGAATCTCAACAATGGTGACAATCACAGATATTTAGATAAACGGAATAATTCAGAACGTCACTGAAAAGCTACTAATTCACAACAAAAACAACAGCAAAAAATAAAAGCAAATATTTAGAATTAAACAAAATAATATGACAATTCAGCTACATAATTTATTCATGTTGCAATGCATGCTGCGAGTTTTGTACTATGCTGGTACCCAGCATGCATTGCAGCAAAGTACTTTTGATTGTCACCATTGTTGAGATACACTGATTGTTGATGTCTGTGTGTGTCATATTAAACTGACTTTTTCGTGCTCATGTTTGTTAAAGTCTTCTAACTGACTGTTATAATATTGCTAGATCTCTTGCTGCAGTAATACAGGGTTAGTGATGTGGAACAACATAATCGTTAGATTCCAAAGACATCAGTGAAACAGGTTTATTTCATGATGATTATAAATCCATCAACAGGTAACCATCATCACCTGATCTCGTTTCACTTTAGCTTTCTTTGCTGCTGCAAATGTGTTTAACAAACACACTGTCACAACTGCCAAAAAAGACAAAAGATACAATACGAGTTAAGAGCCCAACTAATGGAAACACTGTTATGACTTTAAATGAAACACATTAGAGTTAAACCTCTGTTAATTCTCAATAAAAACTTCTGTAGATGTCTGACAGAAATAAAGTCAGTCTGGTTAGTAATAACTAGTTTACTCCTCCTCTGCTGAGATCTTCACAGATTTAATGTCTTCTTTTCTCTTCAGTTGATTTCATCTAAGGCTGTGTCTGAAGTCAGTTGTAGTTCTTGTGTTTCTGCTTGTCTCTTTTTCTGTTCTCTTCTTTCCTTCAGTGATTCTGCTTGTTAACAGGCTTAATAAGGATGAGATGACTCTATATTTAATATACACAGACTTTGTGGCATAGATAAGGTCCAGTTCTGGTTTATTTCTTTGCTCTTGGCTGACATGTGGCATTGCTATGGCCTGCTTGTGGCCCAGATCTGGCAAACAGGAGACACCAGCCACCATAGTCACATGTTTGCCGTGTTTGTTGACTGATCCTACTCACCTAAGGTTTGATAAACTTGTAAAAGGTGTGAGCGCGCGAGAGAAAAATAAATAAAGAGTGCACGGATGGCACGCTAACAGGCTACGGAATTACTAGCGTGTTGTGCTAGCAATAACGATTGAGATTGAAGCTAGTGATGTCAGGTTAATGTGTGATGTTGAGTAAGCTATATTTAGCAGTATAAACAACAAGGAATGATAGTAAATAATGATTCAAAACAGAAAAATGTACGAAGCTTACAGACGCAATTGAACTCAGCAGTAGCAACGAGGCAGGTAGGAGCAATCGATCAGAGAGCAATCCCTAAAAACTACTAAATATCTGTTAATTCTCAACCGGAACTTTAGTACATGTATAAAAGAAATAATGTTAAACTGGTTTGTAAACTGCTTTCACACTCAGTATGGCTGGAAGTCAGTTGTAGTTCTTGTGTTTCTCTTTTTACTATTCTTGTTTCTCTCAGTGATTCTGCTTATCAGGTGTTCATCAGTGTCTCAATTCACTCTCTTCTTTTCATTCAAGTGGACTATATAAGAGAACTAATGTAGGGAATAGTGAATGAGGGTATATGTTGTGATTTGTAAAACAGCCTCTGAGTGTCGACTTTGAGCGATGTTAATTCACAGTATATTCCTGTAGGCTACTTGTCGAAAACGACAATTATAACCCAGAATGCATTGTTTTCTACAGTATATTACTGTTTTAATGGAAAATGGTATGATACTGACAGAATTGAAACTTTTTACAGCAAGGGTTAACAGTGTAGGTTCAATAGCAGGTCACTATGGTAAGGTTATGGGGCTGTTGGTCCAGGCACGCCGTCAAGTGTGGATAACGCTATCACCTTTATCTGAATCTTGCAGAGACACTTTACGCCAACTTCCTCTGGTTCCAGGTCAGATATTTGGACCAGCAGCTCAGGAGGTGTTGGACCGAAGACTCATTGCTTCAGAAGTGCGGAGTCAGCTGCAGAAACAGCGCGCTTCATTTAAAGTGCCTGGTTACGTGCCTTATTCATTCCGCCGGGGTAATTTTACCTCACGCCATCAATGTCCAATGCGTGACCCACCACCAAAAAGATTGTACAAGGTCTAGCAATCCTGGCCAAATGGTCATTTGAGACATATAACGGCGGCCGGTGATAATTCAAGGTGGTCCTGTTCGGTCTGTCTTTAACCCCAAGGTTATTTATGAAAATCATTCAAGCAGCACTTGCTCCTTTACAACAAAAAGGCATTTGTGTGCTTCCATACCTAGACGATTGACTTCTGTATGCGGAAAAACCTGAGAAAGCTAACAGACAATTTGTAACATCTTCTGTGTGAGAGGAACTTGGCAGAATAAACTCCGGTTTCAACATATCAGTTATCTAGAGCTGAAAGCGGCGTTCCTAACACTAAATAATTTGTCGAGAGTTTGCCGTATCATAATTAATTTTTATTTAAATAATTTGCCGTATCAAACACACTCACATGTGTTGATACGGTATACAACATAAATCACCAGGGTGGCACGAGGTCATTGAAGCTCCTTTGGGCTGTGCACAAACTTTGTTCATGGACAGACGCCCATCTATTGTCTCTAAGAGCATTACGCATGCCGGGGTGATACGAATCAGTTGGCAGATGTGTTGTCTTGCAGTGTACCTCTGTTAGGAGAGTGGCAACTCCATCCAGAGGTAACTCAATTGATTTGTAACACGTTTGGGGCAACAGACGTGGATCTATTTGCGAACAGTCAGTCAACACAATGCCTGAAATGGTTCTTGCTGAGCAAAGACACGGGCTCACTGGGACTGGATGCTGTAAGCGAGCTAGGATCAATATAACTCAAAGGGGATTGAATTACAGTAAATAAGAACCAAATGAATATGCAAATTATTCAGAATTAATAGTCAACACTTAATCAACTATTCATCCACCGATAAATTGAGATTAGGGTATTTTATCAATTCTCGACAGAATATTATCCCGTGGCCTTCGGTAATAATATCATAAAATTATGTTCACTGATTATGAGCAACACTGTTAGACCTTACCGGGTTTTTTTACAGTACAATTAACTGTACAATTAACAGTATTTTACTGGCAACAGTGTTGCCAGTCTGGCAACACTGTTGCCAGTAAAATACTGTTAATTGTACAGTTCTTTACTGTAATCTAGTTTGTTTCTGTAAAAATGCACTAAATTATAGTTAACTAATTACACTTGCAGAAACCGACTGCCTTAAATTGACCAACTGTCATTTAAATGTATTAACTAAAATTTATAATGCATTAATAATGTGAGCAAAGTATTACTGTGAACTTCTTTCATTTGAGACCACTAAAAAACTATTGTACATAAAAAGATTTCCACTGGATCAGCAACTACACAGTCACCACCTGTTAAATAAAGCAACATGCAGCAAATCATCAATGTTTGTAGATCTTCTCCTGGACTGAAGCACAGGCTCTAATCTTCTGCACAATGGTGACCCAAAAAAATAATTTTACAGTAAACTACTGGCAACAGTGTTGCCAGTATAAACCTGTTTTATAACTTACAGTTTATTACTGTTAAAATACATTTTGTGGGTGTGTCTTTTTTTATCTTACACAGTTAACCCTTTCAACCCCTCAGGGAAATCCACACTACGAGTAAAAAGTAACAATGCAGTGAGATAATAAAGGGAATATGTAAATGATTGTAAGCAGAATCACTGAAGAAAAGAGAAACACAAGAACAGAAAATAGAGAAACACAATAACTATGACTGACTTCCAGCCATTACACATTATTACACTTATTATTAACCAGTATGACTTTATTTCTGTCATACAGAAGTTGTTATTGAGATGTTTAATTGAAAATGTTTGGTTTGAAGTTACCATTATAGAGATCAGTGCTTGCTTTAGTTGGGATGCTGATGCTAAAACATTAGTTTTTCTTTTGCTGCTTGAGCTGTGTTTTTGCAAGTCACACTTGTGCACACACAGTTTATGAATGACTGCAGTTATAATGATTATGATGATAAAATCATCATATTGCCTGTTCATTCACTAAGGAATTCATTCTCACTTATTCAGAGTTTAATCCTCAATCAAAAGTGTTTCATTACCACCACTGTGAAAACGCAGCAATAAGATACAATGACTCTTTTTTTTTTTAACACATGATGCATAACCAGAGAAACAGAGCTACACTGTGTTTTAGAAACACCGAGATATCACAATTTAGCACATGAATCTCAACAATGGTGGCAATATTTTTATTATTATTATTATTATTATTATTCATGCCGCAGTGCATGCTGGGAGTTTTATATTATCCTGGAACCCAGCATGCATTGCGACATGAAACTTTTCACCATTGTTGAGATTCATGTGCTGATTGTGCTGATATCTGTGTGGGTCTCAGTCAAGCAGGAGTAAAATAAAATTGAATGCAATATAATGATTACAATATTCTTCAGAAGACCTGATTACAGAAATATTGATTTCATTTTGTAGATTCACAGATATATGCTAAATATGAGAACTATAATTTCAATGAC
Organism: Leucaspius delineatus; assembly: GCA_023718395.1. Classification (NCBI taxonomy): domain Eukaryota; kingdom Metazoa; phylum Chordata; class Actinopteri; order Cypriniformes; family Leuciscidae; genus Leucaspius; species Leucaspius delineatus. The sequence goes on from CM043356.1 coordinate 55,577,837, forward strand.
TATATACAGGAAAAATCTGAAAATCAGGCATGTCCAGGATGATTGTGACATCATCACAAAAAAATAAAAACACCTGATCATCTTCCTCTTGACTTTTTCTTGCCATAACAAATGTGTTTTATAAACTCACCTTTACAGCAGTCAGAGAGAGATGAATGGTAAGAAGTCCAGGGACAAGAGACCAACTAAAGCAAATACTGATCTCCATCATGGTGACAACAAATTTTATTAATAACTAAATCTCTGTTAATTCTCAACAAGAACTTTTGTACATGTATGAAAGAAATAATCGTAAACTGGTTTGTAAACTGGTTTCACACTCAGTGTGGCTGGAAGTCAGTTGTAGTTTTTGTGTTTCTCTTTTTTCTGTTCTTGTTTCTCTGTCCTTCAGTGATTCTGCTTATCAGGTGTTCATCAGTTTCACAATTCACTCACTTCTTTTCATTCAAGTGGACTATATTAGTGAACTAATGTAGGGAATAGTGAATGAGGGTATAGGGTGTGATTGGGAAAACAGCCTCTGAGTGTCGACTTTGAGCAATGTTAATTCACAGTATATTCCTGTAGGCTATTTTTATTTTCTACGGTATATTACTGTTTTAATGGAAAATGGTATAATATTGTCAGAATTTTACAGCAAGGGTTAACAGTGAAGGTAACAAAATCTACAGTTTAAGGCAGTAACATGTAATCACACAGCACAAGACACTTGTATGTATGTCAGATCAGCCAAGACTTTATTGAACTACTCTAATACACGCAAAGTAATCTAATGAAAACACACAAACATTCATTCAACAATGACAGAGGAAAGTGATGTTATTACGGAATATGAATGGAGTCCCAAATGTCTAGCATTAGACACTATTTCTTGATCGCAACTGAGATAATTAATATACTAGCAATTCAACCTTAGTAGAACAAAATTCTGTCAGCTGGGGGTCACATTAATCCATGCATGTAGTTAACTGCAAGAGATTTGCATTTTACAGTGATTTTTATGTGTTAGAAATAATTCAGGAAGTTTTTCGGTAAATGTTTTTTGCACTTAAAAATTTGGTTAAATTAGGATATTTTACTATTTTATGGCTTTTGTTTGGTAGCAGTAGCTGACAGTCAGTGAATGTGTGTGTGTGTGTGTGTGTGTGTGTGTGTGTGTGTGTGTGTGTGTGTGTGTGTGTGTGTGTGTTTTACAGTGTAGATAAGGCTCAGATGTGACTCAGTTTTGTTTTTGTTTTTTTACTTAGGATAATCGGTACCAACACTAAAACCTATTTAGTCCCAGTGCAGGTCTAGTTATAGGTTAGTAATTGCCTGAGACTCGGGCCAGTTATGGCTCATGTGTGGCCCATGTCTTTAATCCAGATCTGTGCCACTTCAGCGCCACTATTCTTTGCGGCTTGTGGGCCGTGGGAAAAGGGACTGTGTTCTATTCTAGGAACGTTGATTTGTAACATTCCAAGAACATAAAACTGTCCAGTTTACTTAATGTTCATAGAATGCCATTTAAATGTAGGTGTTCCTGAAACATTCTTTCAATCATTCAAACACCTGCTGTGAACAAAAGTACAGTGGCAAAACCTGTACAAAGGGGTTTTCAAAGATGTTTTTCCATTTCCTTGCAGTTCAGATGAAATAACAGACAAATAGTTCAGACCTGCTGAGCTACATGATATGTAGTTTTGCCAAATGCCTTTGACTGTATCAAATATCTCATGAATTTAAAAAAAAAAAAAAACAGTATACAACACACTATGTACCCACTGAGCAAAAGTACGTCCAAAAGACGTATTTTGATGGCTTTGTCATACGTTGAAAAGACGTCCCCTGAAGAGCCAGAATGAAAGTTTTTATTTCGTCTTTTTTTTACGTCTTCTGAACGTCTGATATTGATGTCCATGTGCCCTCTGTACAAGGTCAAAAGCTACAGTAGTCAACATTTGAAGTGGATCAAAACCTTTCATCAGTTATACATGATTTTTGAACAATACCTGTTCTTGTCTAAGCACAACTTTGATGAACTTTTTTGATCCACTTCAAATGTTGACTACTGTAGAGGTCTTCACGGGTCCATTTGGATCCGAAAACCTGAGGTCCGACCCGAGACCTCACGAATTATTCGGGTCCAAAACTCCGACGAGTGTCTCGGACATGGGTCGGGTTCGGTATTAGTGGCCTCGGGTCTCGGGTAATTTAAAATAAATATGCCTTTTCCAAATGGACCCGAGAAGACCTGAATTCTTTTAAACTATGTTGGGCATTTAACAAAATTGCATTATTTAAAACAACTCTATGACACCGTTCTCTCACTTAGAAAAAGCTTCTACATGCAATGGGCTATAAGCACGGTTGCCTCCGCATTTATTTACTCAGTTGCTCCACATAAACCAACCCCCTCCCTTGGCCAAGAACTAGTGCGCCATCATGTGAATGGATGTTTGACTAAATGCAAGTATTTGAATTGTCGTTAAGCCAGGCCTGTCAATCAATTTTAAAAATATGCGACACTGTCAGAAAAGCATGGAGGCGATAATAATAATAATAATAATAATAATACATTTTATTTGTAATGCGCTTTTCTTAAACCCAAAGCGCATACAGTAGAGTGAGCAAATACAACAAGAACATTAAAAACAATTAAGGAAAAGCAGCCTTAAACAAATGTCTTAATCAAAAGTCTTAATCAACTTTTTGAAATGTCCCGACGTTGGTGCATTTTTGATTATTGGAGGAAGCACATTCCATAGCTTGGGGGCTTTGCATTAAAAGGCTCTTTCCCCCATGGTCTTAAGCTTACACAAAGGCTGATGTAGTAAGAGAGAATTAGCCGAACGGAGAGACCGTGATGGAGTATAAGGGCTAATGAGATCACAAAGATAGTCAGGTGCAGTCCCATGAAGTGCCTTGTATGTTAAAATAAGAATTTTAAAATCAATTCTCACATTTATGGGAAGCCAGTGCAACTGTGAAAGCACCGGTGTGATGCATTCACGAGGAGAGGTACGAGTGAGCACACGGGTGGCAGAGTTTTGAATGTACTGTAGCCTGTTCATTGATTTAGCTGGAAGGCCTGAGAACAGGGCATTACAATAGTCTAATCTAGTTGTGATAAAGGCATGTATGAGTCTTTCTGTGTCTGCAAAGGAGAGAAATGGTCTGAGTCGAGCAACATTTCTCAAATGATAGAAAGCGGTTTTGGAAATGTATTTTATATGTGCTTCAAATCTTAACTGTGGATCGAAAATTACACCAAGATTCCGCGCCTGTGGAGTGGGAATTACCATGCTAGAGTCAACAATCAAACTAATCTGATCGGCCTTACGAATAGCTGCCACTGTACCAATCTGCATCAATTCAGTTTTGGAGCCGTTCAACTTCAGGAAGTTATTCTGCATCCATATGCTAATCTCTGCTAGACAACTGTGCAAAGCTATTAATGAGCAGTGTACATCAGGATTTGTGGTGATGTAAATCTGCGTATCATCCGCATAGCAGTGATAACCAAGACCATATTGTCATAACCCGGCTCACAGGCCGTGACAAATGCAAGGAGGACACGGAAGATTGCCAAGCATAAACATATTTATTATAACAACTTAAACAATAAACTAACAATTACCAATATAGAGTGTGTTAGTCAGTAACATCAGTGGTGTAAAATGTGGATGAGTGGCTAGAGTAGCGTTTTGTTGTTGAGAAGCGATAACAAAACGAAATAAAACAAAGCAAAAGTATGGTGCTGCTAGCAGGAGTGGAACCGAAGCAGAGAGAGCGCGAAATCCAAAGAGCTGGAGTATTTATCCTTCCCACAGCGTCTAGCACAGGTGTTCCCAATCTGGCTCTAACACAGGTGCTGCCCATCTGAATTACGGGCACTGACCTTCAGGGACAAAAGGAAACTGTAAACTGCCAAACACCACACAGTTAAACACACATAACCGTCACACCCCCCCCCTTAAAGTCGGTGTTCCCAAAGACCACCGGCCCAGCAGTAACACCTAACAAAACTACTCAATGTATCTAAATAACCTAACTTACACAAATTAAATCAATATGACACAAAGAAGATACATGACCTCCGTCTCAGCCACTTCACCTGGAAACTTCCTCACTTATCCTCAGTAACCCCGATACCTGAAAAGCAGATTAAGAGAAATACATACAAAAGAAACAGATATATAACAGTACAAGAGACATCATCAACTTTGGAGCTCATACTAAACCCCATCAATGCAAAGGAGCACGGGAAAGTGCATCTGCAATAATATTCTCTGACCCCTTTATATATCTAATATCCAGGTTATAAGCCTGGAGAAACAATGACCACCGAGTCAATCTCTGGTTAGGACATCTGAGCGACCGCAAAAAAGTTAGCGGATTGTGGTCAGTATAAACCACAATTGGCTCTCCTGCTGCTACATAGACCTCAAAATGTTGTAAGGCCCAAATAAGTGACAACGCCTCCTTCTCAATGACAGAATAGTTACCTTGGTAACTGTTAAACTTTTTAGAGAAAAAACTGACTGGCCTCACCAAACCCTGGTCATCCCGCTGGAGCAAAACGGCACCTGCTCCCACCTGACTAGCATCCACTTGAAGCATAAAAGCTCGATCAAAACAAGGAGCTGCAAGGACGGGAGCAGAACACAACAACATTTTCACATTATCAAAGGCTTGTTGACAACAAGCAGACCAATCAAACTTCATCTTGGTCTTGAGCAGTTCAGTGAGAGGAAACACCACCGTGGAAAAGTTTTCGCAAAAACCTCTATAATAACCCACTAAACCCAAGAACCTCTGAAGTTCCTTTTTTGTAGTGGGTTGTGGATATTCTGCTATTGCCACGACTTTAGTCTGGACTGGAGCCACATGGCCCTGACCTACCACACGGCCAAGATATGTCACTGTGGCCATGGCAAAGCTACATTTAGCCAAATTGATGGTAAGGTGTGCTTCCACCAAACGCTCAAACAATGAACGAATGCGCTGGAGATGTGAGTACCAGGTGTCACTATAAATGACCACATCATCAAGATAAACAGAACAGCCTGTCAAACCCGACACTACATAATTCATCAACCGCTGAAATGTTGCGGGGGCATTCTTTAACCCAAATGGCATCACCTTATACGAATATAAACCCAAAGGTGTAGTAAACGCAGAAACTTCCTGTGCACGCTTGGACAAAGGCACCTGCCAATAACCTTTAAGCAAATCAAATTTGCTAACGAATTTGGCAGATCCCACCTGATCTATGCAATCATCCATGCGTGGAATCGGAAAAGAATCTGATTTTGTGACAGCATTTACTTTCCTAAAATCAGAACAAAATCTCGGTGTACCATCATGTTTTGGCACCAAAATACAAGGGGAGGCCCAACTGGATGCAGAAGGAACAGCAATATTATTTTGGAGCATGTAATTCACCTCAGCATCCAAATAACTCCGTTTAGCTGGTGCCACACGATAAAAATGCTGTTTAATCGGCTGAGCATCTCCAACATCTATGTCATGTTCAATCAAACTAGTACGTGAAGGGATGTCACCAAACAGACATGAAAACTTGTGTACCAACTCAGCCAATTCACTACGTTTAGACTCGGGCAGATGAGCTAACAACTTATCCAAATTACAAAGAGACTCTGAATTTTTTAGTCTCCCACAGAGCAGACTTTCGTCCGGCTCCGGCACACCATCCGACTCCTGTGTCAAAACCTCTGAAGTCACCAAAAGCGCTGGGCACACAACATTCTCTACATCTTGCCCTGAATTAAACTCAACTACGCGCTTGTAATAAGGTTTAAGGAGATTAACATGATACAGTCGTCGAGTTTTCTTACGTCCTGGCGTCTCCACAATATAGTTCAACTCTGAACACTTCTCACTCACAGTATATGGACCAACATATTTAGCTTGAAATGGTGACCCCACAATAGGCATCAGTGCAAGGACCTGGTCACCTGGACTGAACTCCTGTCTCTCGGTACGTCTGTCATAAAACTTCTTCATTTTACTTTGCGCTACACTCAATTTCTCTTGTGCCATACACCCAGCTTTAAACAAGCGGTGTCTGAACCCATTCACAAAGTCAATCAGATTCTTCGGTGGCTCAGTATCAATACAGCCACTTTTCAAGACAGCTAAAGGACCCCTCACTGTATGCCCAAAAACCAGCTCATTCGGGCTAAAGCCTGTACTCTCCTGTACAGCCTCTCGCGCAGCCAACATTAGCCATGGGAGTCCATCTTCCCAGTCTCTGTCTAACTCCGTACAGTATGCCCGCAATAGAGACTTAAGCGTCTGATGGAACCTCTCCAAAACACCTTGGCTCTGCGCATGATATGCTGAAGAGTTATTTTGTTTAATGCGCAACAGCTTCAACACTTGACCAAACATGTGAGATGTAAAATTTGAACCCTGGTCGCTCTGGATCACCTTCGGAATGCCAAAAATGGAAATGAACTGTGTTAAGGCCCTAACTACTGACTTAGTCGTAATGGACCTCAACGGATACGCAGCTGGATACCTAGTGTTCTGACACATAACGGTAAGTAAATATTTACAACCAGATTTTGCACAAGGCAATGGACCGACACAGTCAACAATAAGGTGTGTAAAAGGTTCACTCACCACTGGAATAGGCTGCAATGGCGCAGGTATAATACTCTGATTTGGCTTACCTGTAAGTTGGCATACATGACAGGTCTTAATATACGCAGACACATCCTTTTTCAGTCTAGGCCAAAAGAAATGTTTTAGGATATTAAGATATGTTTTACGGACCCCAAAGTGCCCACACTCGTCATGTGCCACCTTTAAAACAAGGGGACGAAACTTTACTGGTACAACTACCTGGATAACATCACCTTTCACACCATCCTCACTCACTGGAACCCATTTTCTGAACAACAATTCCTTCTGCAAAAAGTAGCCAGATGCCACATTACTAATTTCCAAGGCAGGCAAAACACATTGGAATATTTCCTTCAAAGACACGTCATTGCGCTGTTCCTGAACAACCTCATCATGAGACAGTGACAAGGGCAGCTCAGCCAAAGACGGAACCTCCAAAGGCCCATCAACATCGTTAGATTCAGATAACCTATCGAGCTGCCATTTGTGCATAGCGCGTGTAACCACGCAGGCTGGAAAAACATCCGGCAATGCGCCAGAACTCTTATTTGACACAAATTCAGATGGACATAATGTGACTATTGGTGAGGGCGGAGCACCAGCCCAAACTCTACTACCAGCCAAACCGTTCCCCAAAATCAGGTGTATACCTTCAATAGGCAATGCCGATAATACACCCACGTCAACCTCACCCTGAACCAGCTCACAGTCAAGAACCATCCTGTGCAAAGGTGCTGGAAACACACTCAATCCCATTCCACGACTGAGAACAGAGTCACCAGTATCTGTGTCCCCTGAAAAAGGCAACACAGAGCTCACAATGTAGGAGTTATAGGCCCCCGTATCCCTCAAGATCTTTAATGGGATTTTCACATCACTGCCTACCAGTGATACAGACCCATCTCGAATGAAAGGAGCATAAGCTGCCAAAACATCCACTTCACAAATGGGTGATGAACACACCTCATAAACACAGTCAGTTTTAACCGCTGCAGCAAATGCTACAGGTCTAATATTAGTTTTCATTCCCTTTGTCTTAGCCTTTAATACCGCACAATCCACCTTCCAATGACCCCGTTCATGACAATAGTTACAAACATCATTATCATCAAAGATACGACTTGTTTTACCATCAGGTTTCATATGACCGATTTTCCTTGAACGCACCATATCAGAAGGCGCATCAAAACCACTATGTCGTGCACCAAAATCAGAAGCTCCATGACGCTCCCTGAAACTGCTTTTATGAAGTAAGACATACTCATCAGCTGCAACCGCCGCGTCCCCAGCGGTAACAATTTTTCGTTCCGAAATGTATGTGGAAACACGTTCTGGCAGATTATTCTTAAACTGCTCCAATATTACTAAATTGCACAGATCCTCAAAGGTGGTGACTTCAAGTGCAGTCAACCACCGCCTAAAGTGACTTGAAAGATCTCTTACAAACTCTGCATATGTCTGGCCACTCTCTTTTTCCCAAGACCTAAACCGCTGGCGATATGCTTCTGGTACAAGCTCATAAGCTCTAAGAACAGCTGATTTTATTTTATCATAACTAGAGCTATCTTCAGGACTTAAAGACGCATACGCCTCTTGTGCTTTCCCAGAAAGCACACACTGAAGCATTAGAGCACAATCACCATCAGGCCAGTTCCTGGCCTTAGCCAGACGGTCAAACAACAGAAAAAATGTATCTGGATCTTTTTCATTAAATTGTGGCAACAAGCGCAAATTACTTATATCAAAACGGTCAGACGATCTAGACTGCTGCGTATCATGAGCATCACTTGACAATAAACCATCTCTGATCATTGACAACCGATCTCCTTCTAAATCTATCTTTGCCTTCTCTAAGCTCTGGCGAATTCTCTCCACTTCCAGCTGCTTTTTAACATCCAATTCATGTTTCATTTTCTCATAGTCCAACTGCAACATCAACATCTCTTTCTGCTGCTCAAAAGTTAAACCATATGTCGTTGGACTCTGAGAAAAACCTGCTTTAGGCTCCAACATAATTCCAGCTACCAATAACTTAGATTTAATAGCGGACTTAATAGTTTCTTTGACCCGTTTGTCTCCAACAATCTCAACTGAATAATGCTCAGCAATCTGAAGCAACTGCTCTTTTGTGCACTTATCCAGGGATTCCTGAGATGGATCAGTAATAAATGCCTCGAGTTCAGACATGTTAAATAGCCTACACAAAAAAAAAAAAAAAAAAAAAACACTAAATAAATGTACGTCACTTCGATACCAGATAGACACTCGACGTTCAACTGTGTGCCCAAGAGGACTAATTCCCAACGTGGCTCGGAGTTTCCCCACTATCTAAAACCAACATAATTAACTAAGCTCCCCCCTAGTCTTCATGTGGTTAGTTGTGGTGGGTATTTACGCACTAGAGACCGCTGGATCAGTAAAGCGACTGGTGAACCAGCAACCCCCCTGAAACCACGGACATGCTCCCAAGCAAAGCTTCTGCCACGTTCACCACAACACTACCCCCCAACAGCTCAACGAACCCAAAGGGGAACGTCGCTACAACCTATCAGGGAAAACTCCGCAGCACCCAACAAAATTATCCACAGGAAAAACGGAAAACGTCAACTGAATCAACTGATCACCGTACAAACCACCGGCAAACAACAAGTGCTTATTAAAGCCAAACTACAGGTAAGAGACAATAAACAGAAATAACATGCAGCTTACCTACAAAGTTATCTTCGAGTGCGTGTCCTTCCTATTAATCCAAACAAGCTTACCAGCCCCGCACCAAAGAATCGCGGTACCAACGGAAAAAAATCACATACGGACGAGCCCCCAATTTGTCATAACCCGGCTCACAGGCCGTGACAAATGCAAGGAGGACACGGAAGATTGCCAAGCATAAACATATTTATTATAACAACTTAAACAATAAACTAACAATTACCAATATAGAGTGTGTTAGTCAGTAACATCAGTGGTGTAAAATGTGGATGAGTGGCTAGAGTAGCGTTTTGTTGTTGAGAAGCGATAACAAAACGAAATAAAACAAAGCAAAAGTATGGTGCTGCTAGCAGGAGTGGAACCGAAGCAGAGAGAGCGCGAAATCCAAAGAGCTGGAGTATTTATCCTTCCCACAGCGTCTAGCACAGGTGTTCCCAATCTGGCTCTAACACAGGTGCTGCCCATCTGAATTACGGGCACTGACCTTCAGGGACAAAAGGAAACTGTAAACTGCCAAACACCACACAGTTAAACACACATAACCGTCACAATATTTCCTGATGATCTGCCCAAGTGGGAGCATGTAAATATTAAATAAAATTGGACCCAGCACTGAACCCTGAGGAACTCCCTGTCGAACAGGCACGGTATCCGATTTAAAATTACCCAAGCTTACAAACTGGGTACGATTCGTTAAATAAGACCGAAACCAACTGAGTACAACTCCAGAAATACCCAGCCAATTTTTCAGCCTATCCAGCAAAATAGAGTGACATAGAGTGTCGAAAGCAGCACTGAGGTCCAATAAGACCAAAACACTGCATGCACCAGAATCTGCCGCAATAAGAAGATCATTTACGACCCTCACTAGAGCGGTCTCAGTACTATGCCCTTTTCTGAACCCAGATTGAAAAGGTTCAAAAAGACTGTTCAGTGCTAGGTGATGATGTAATTGATTAGCCACGGCACGCTCCAGAACTTTGGCCAAGAATGAGAGGTTAGAAATAGGCCTAAAGTTTGACAAATCAGAGACATCACAAATTAAATCTGGAGGAATAATTCCTGAACTCAATGATAAATTCACGATTGAATTCATATGAGGACAGATTGATGCAAGGCAGTTCTTAATAACCAAGCAGGGAACCGGATCTAAGATACTGGTGGTTGAATTAATGGACTTGACTGTACTTGTAATGAAATAAACTCCAACCATGTCAAAGTTCGAAAAGGTATTTATCGGGGGATGTAAAGGCTGGGTATAAACTAACTCAGCTCGGGAGATGGAGATTAAGGAGCTGTGTATACCCTCAATCTTTCCAGTGAAATACTGAAGAAATATATTACACTGGTCAGCGGAGGAGTGTACAATAGCCTTAGTAGGTTTTGTCAGGAAGGATTGCCAACAGTCTTGAATAAAGATTTAGAATTAGTTGCAGCATTCCCAATGATGCTTGAGTAATAATTTTTACATGCAATATTTAAAGCAGAGTGGTAAGCAGTGTTGTGTTACAAATTTATTAAATGTTTTAATTTAGGTTTCCACTGCAATAGTATATAAACTGATAAAGTTTAGTATACTGATTTCAGATGATTATTGAGTCTCCAGCAAGAGTCTCTTTTCCTGCCAGTCCTGTTTTCTATATTGTGTTTTAAATGAGTCTTTAATGGCTCTAGCCAGTAGCCCCAAGACGCACCTTTTGTCTTTAATGGCTCTGGGATGGCCCTAGGAACCAGAGTTCCTGGCCAGTATCAGCATTTGAATAGGTATGCTGATTAAATTGAGACTGGTAACACGATGGGGTCTGGGGCTGGTTCCTTAACCTATATACTCATTTACATGCTTTGTTTGAATTTGTCTCTACCTCCAAAAGTCCCTCCTTCTCAAAATGCCTATAAGATACCATGTAAAGTTAAGTTAGATTAGACTTGGAAGAACACTACAGACGAGACACAGCGAAGATCCCAATAAATAATTTCAGCTTATCCCAATGTCTCCTGGTCTTGCGTCGATGAAAGAAAACTTTCCAACAGTAGACTGTTGTTGAGTGTAAAGAAGCCTATATACCGTCAGGTTTGATTTTTTTTGTACTGCCGTTCTAATTGCCTTCCAGCAGCTTTCATTAAACGCAACTCTGGGGTATACCATGGACAGGGTTTTCTAAATGTAACAACCCGTTCTTGCACAGGAGCAAACTCATCCAAAAGTGCAGATAGCATGGAATTATAGTGCTCCATGGAGTTAGTGATGGGAAGCCCAAGGAGAGAATTAGAAAAGAAAGAGAAGTCCATGTGCTTGATGTTACGAAATTTTATAGTGCGTTTAGAAATGGCTCTGTTGAAGACATTACATTCATATCAAAAGTAATAAGTCTATGATCACTTATACTCATATCTATACCATCCAGAGATTGAATGTCAACACCAGCAGAGCATACTACATCCAGTATGTGGCCTAACCTATGGGTTGGAAAAGTTACATGCTGTGTAAAGTCAAAACCATCCAAAATGTCCAAAAAAGTAACAGTATTAACACAATTAGGATTATCAATATGAAAATTGACATCACCAGTCAACATCATAGCAGGACAGAGTGGACTAAGAAGTGTCAACAACAAGTAAACTCAGAGAAAAATACAGGATTATGTTTTGGTGGACAGTAAATGAGCAGCACAAGAACAGGTGAAACACCATTGAGTTTGAAAACCAGACATTCAAATGATGAAACACTAGGTGCATCAATAATATTAACTGATACATTAGGACCAAATATCACAGCCAGGCCACCACCTTTACCAAAAGCTTGAGGCACGTTGATATATTTATATCCAGATGGAGCACACATATTCAGATTAAAATAGTCATTTTCTTTGTGCCATGTTTCACTGAGACACAGAATGTCTATTTTTCTATGTAAAATAGTGTCAGTGATAAGTGCCGTTTTATTGTTTATTGACCTCGTGTTTAAATGAGCAATTCGCATACTGCTGCAGAACAAATTCACCACAATCTTTTGAGAAAGAGCCTTTGGATAGTGTAGATTTCCATTACAGATTTCTCAGGGAACAGAGGTACGGCACAGCGTGCGCCTATGGTTCGACCAAAACACAACTCCATCTCCGGTTACAGTACGACTCTGACGAGAGCCTCTATGAGAGTAACAAGGCCGACGGAGGAGGTGCGAGAAACGCAGAGATTTTATAACATTGAAATTTGGGCGGCCATGGTGATCCAGAGATAGAAGTTCAGATAAAGAGTACCTCAGCATGGTTATATTCAAAAGTTCAGTCCACTGCTTAACGCTGGTTCCTGATGTAATAAAGACGGCGATAATCCAGGTGATTAAGTGAAGTTGCATGATGACATTCAAAGTTATACAGCCATTTCACGAAGAGCTTGGTGCAACACCAGGGACCCGTCTGATCTCACACGGAGACAGCAACAAGCAGCTGACAGGCAGCAGAGACAGTGTAGGAGAAACACGGCAGCAGATAATATCGGCGTGCAGCAGGCAAACCAGGGCAAACACTTCAAAAGGCTGGTTCAGACAAGTATAGGTGCAAATCCGGCAACAAAAACTCAGAAAAGTTAAAAATAAAGCGGCAGCCAAACGTGCGCCAGCGTCCTCTCCAAACCGGAACCGGAATGAAAAAAAAAACAAAAAACGATAACATCGATAAAAAAGTGATGTCTGCGATAACAGACATTGCGAAAAATGTGAGGGAAAACGAATATGTAGAACAGAAACATCCAGGGTCGTGATCGGTGTGGGCAACTTTTGTTAATTATTTAGATAATTACCTTGAATATTTTGAAAAATATTATTTAAATTACTAAAATACCCTAAATAGACAACCCACATAGCAACATTGTGTCTGCCCAGATCCGGCCCACATCTGGCACACGTGGAAAGATGATCTGGCCCACATGCAGCATGGGATTACGGCACTTGAGTGGCCCACTCCTGTTTGCCAGATCTGGGCCACAAGCAGGCCATAGCAATGCCACATGTCAGCCAAGAGCAAAGAAATAAACCAGAACTGGACCTTATCTGAGCCACAAAATCTGTATATATTAAATATGGAGTCATCTCAGCCTTAATAAGCCTGTTAACAAGCAGAATCACTGAAGGAAAGAAGAGAACAGAAAAAGAGACGAGCAGAAACACAAGAACTACAACTGACTTCAGACACAGCCTAAGATGAAATCAACTGAAGAGAAAAGAAGACATTAAATCACTGAAGATCTCAGCAGAGGAGGATTAAACAACTCCACAAACAGCATTACCAGCTTCACTTATTACTAACCAGACTGACTTTATTTCTGTCAGACATCTACAAAAGTTTTTATTGAGAATTAACAGAGTTTAACTCTGTGTTTCATTTTAAGTCACCATAACAGTGATGAGTGCTTCCATTAGTTGGGCTCTTAACTCTCATTATATATTTTTGTCTTCTTTGGCTGTTGTGACAGTGTGTTTGTAAAACACATTTACAGCAGCAAAGAAAGCGAAAGTGAAATTAGTTCAGGTGATGATGGTTACATGTTGATGGTTTTATAATCATCATTAAAAAACCTAATTCACTGATGTCTTTGGAATCAAACAATTATTTTGTTCCATTAATATCTTCACATCACAAACCCTGTGTCACTGCAGCATGAGGTCCAGCAATATTATAACAATCAGTTAGAAGATTTTAACAAACATGAGCACGAAACATTATTGTTCCATGACACACACAGATATCAATAATCAACGTATGAATCTCAACAAGGGTGACAATCAAAAGTACCTTGCTGCAATGCATCCTGGGTACCAGTATAGTACAAAACTCCCAGCATGCATTGCAACATGAATAAATTATGCAGCTGAATTGTCATATTATTTTGTTTAATTCTAAATATGTGCTTTTATTAATTTTTTTTTGCTGTTGTTTTTGTTGTGACATTTAGTAGCTTTTCAGTGATGTTCTGAATTAATCTGTTTATCTAAAAAAAAAAAAATATTGTCACCCTTGTTGAGATTCATGTGCTGATTTTTTATATCTCTGTTTGTCACCGTGGATTCATTTTTCATTCTCATGTTTGTTAAAATCTTCTAACTGACTGTTATAATATTGCTGGACCTCACGCTGCAGTAATGCAGGTTTTGTGATGAGAATATTTTAATGGTACAAAACAATTGTTAGATTCAGATTACCTCAGTGATTCAGACTATTTCATGATGATTATAAAACCACCAACATATAACCATCATCACCTGAACTAATTTCACTTTCGCTTTCTTTGCTGCTGTAAATGTGTTTTACAAACACACTGTCTCAGCAGCTAAAGACGACAAAATATATAATGAGAGTTAAGAGCCCAACTAATGGAAACACTATTCACTGTTATGGTGACTTAAAATGAAACACATTAGAGTTAAACACTGTTAATTCTCAATAAAAACTTCTGTAGACGTCTGACAGAAATAAAGTCAGTCTGGTTAGTAATAAGTGAAGCTGGTAATGCTGTTTGTGGAGTTGTTTAATATTAAACAACTACTAAACTATCTAAACTAGTTGTTTAAGATCTCTGCTGAGATCTTCAGAGATTTAATGTCTTCTTTTCTCTTCAGTTGATTTCATCTTAGACTGCGTCTGAAGTCGGGTCGTTTCGGGTCGGATAGAGTTTTTAGGACCCGAGAAGACCTCTATACTGTAGTTCAAATGTGGTCTTTGTTGAATTATTTTCAATGATCCTTACAGAACAAAAATGTATTTCTATACATTTATGATCAATATATTAAATGGGGTAAATATACTGAAAAATAAATGAAATCATATATTGCGTAAATATGTTGTTATATATTAATACATTATTACAGTAATAATACATAAGGAATTGCTGCTTTTCATATATTGAAAAATATTTTTATATTTACAATATTTAAAATATTCAATATATTTACACTGTAAAATGTAATTAGTTGAGTGTACTTATCAAACAATTCAATTTCTCAAGGATGTTTCACTCAGAGTTGTAAATAACATAAAAACATACAAATGTTGGGACAATCATAAACTGTACATTTATTTCCATTTATGAAACTTAATTAATTACATAATAATTTTTTTTTTTTTTGAAAAATCATTGCAATACAGGTACATGCTTTTTTTTAAAAAAAAAAAAGCAACTTGCAGCATATCGTCAGTGTTTCTTCTTCTCCTGGACTGAAGCACAGGCTCTACTCTTCAGCACAATGGTAACCCACAAAACAGACGATACAGAAGCCCTTTAAATCCCAACAGAATATTAAACACTGACAGATCTCTCAAGATCTCAGCAGAGTGTTAAACAACAAAAAACAGCTTTACCAGCCTCACTTATTACTAACCAGATTAACTTTATTTCTGTCACACGTCTACAGAAGTTCGTGTTGAGAATTAACAGAGGTTTAGATGTTGATGTTTTATTGAAAATAATAAAGTTTGTAGTCGTCATTATGGAAATCAGTGTTTGCTTAAACTGGGCTCTTGACTCTTCAGTTGTTTTGCTTTAATTTTTTTCTGGCTTTTCTATTTTTAATTCCAGCTCACAAATCTCATCCCAAGATATATAGCTGATCAAAATTGTGTTGGATAATTAGATGTATTTAAAATTTATATTATAGATACTGTACTGTTTTTTTTTTTTTTTTTTCAGTTGATTTCATCTCTAATGCTGTGTGTGGAGTTGTTTAATCCCCCTGGTGCAATGTCTTCTTTTATCTTCAGTTCATCTAAGGCTGTGGCTGAAGGAAGTTGTTATTTATGGTCTTATTTCTCTTTCTTTCAGTGCTTGTTCACAGCAGGTGTTTGAATGATTGAAAGAATGTTTCAGGAACATCATATTAACCTTTTAATAACATTAAGAAAACTGGAAATTTGTGTTATTATAATGTTTCAAATCAACATTCCTTGAATGTTGAATTGTTAATTAAAATTAAGTTGAAAGAACCCTCCTGGACTGGACTGGATTTTATTTACTAATATAGTCCACTTGACAGTGAATGAAAAGAAGTGAATGAATTCAGACACTGATCAGCAGAATCACCGAAGGGAAGAGAAACAAGAGCAGAAAAAAGAGAAACACAAGATTTAAAATCAGTATTATAATACACAAGGAAGATGACAACATCTACTTAAAACATGAGTAATATAAAATAATGCCATTTTGATTTTAGAAGTTTATAAATAATTAATAAGCACTCTTAATCAAATTCAACAGATAGTAATCTGAGGTAATTGGAGATGGCAAAATTACAGTGGCAAAACCTGTACAACTGGGTTTTCAAAGATAAAGTGAAACCAAAGCACTTTATGAGTGTGTTTACTGATTTTGTTTTTCAAGAGATGTTTTGTACAGTCACAGTTGTACATTTTTGTACAAAGGCCTTTGGCATAACCACATATAATGCTGCTCAGCTGGTCTGAATTCTTTCTACTGTCTCTCATTCATCTGTACTGCAAGGAAATGGAAAAAAACATATCTGAAAACCCCTGTTGTACAGGTTTTGGCACTGTACTTTTGTCATCTCTGATTACATCCAGTTGCTATATGTTGAATTTGAACACCACTGTGAAACTACAGCAACCAGTGTCAGTGACATATTTTTTAAACAAATCACGCACAGCCATAGACACAGAGCTACACTGTCTTGTAGAAACACAGAGATCTCAAAAATCAGCACGTCGTTCAACAATGGTGGCAATAATTAATTAATTAATTAATTAATTAATTAATTAATTAATTAATTAATTAATTAATTAATTAATTAATTAATTAATTGATTAATTAATTAATTAATTAATTAATTAATTAATTAATTAATTAATTAATTAATTAATTAATTAATTTATTTATTTATTTATTTATTTATTTATTCATACTGCAGTGCATGCTGGGAGTGTTATACTATCCTGGAACCCAGCATGCATTGCTACATGAAACTTTTGATTGTCACCATTGTTGAGATTCTTATGCTGATTGTTGATGTCTGTGTGTGTCTAAAAGTTCTGGCCAGTTGATAATACCTAGAATATCAAAATCGACTGCTGGCGGTAGATCCTTTTCCTATTTAGCACCAAAACTTTGGAACAGTCTTCCTACCATTGTTCGGGAAGCAGACAGACTCTGTCAGTTCAAAGCCAGATTAAAGACATCTCTTTGACCTAGCATTCACATAATACATTATAGACTTCTATAATTTAATGTTATGCTGCATAGATTAGGTCAGCCGGAACCAAGTTTAATCTCTCCCTATGGAGGATCCCTTTCCCACTCTACAGATAAAGCGTTGTCGGGAAACTCAATTCGCGTATCTACCCCGAACTGATAAAATAAAATAAAATTCTGTATCAAAATTTATAAGGAAAGACAAGTACTTTGTTTAGGCTTGGTTTGTAGGGAATTCCAAACCTGCACACATATATTCAAACGCACATAACTATAGAACCAATTCTTAATGCACATGTGAACGCCATCAGCGTTTCTCACAGGTTCGCGTTTAAAGTCTATGTAGAGAGAATGGTGTCGTTTTAGCGGCCCCAAATTTAATAAGAAATGATTGTTGCGATGGAAGCGAATCAATCATAACTAACCTTAGCTGGAAAATAACTTTACTAAAGAACCGCTATAAAGCCAAAACAATCTCTGTTACCATAAATTATACGTTTATCTCTGTAAAGCTGCTTTGAAACAATCTACATTGTTAAAAGCGCTATATAAATGAAGATGACTTGACTTGACTTAAAACAAGCAGGATTTAAAAAATGTGTCAATGCATTATATGATTTGAAAATCATATTTCGTATGTTACAAAAACAGCCTTTTTCCACCTTAGAAACATTGCTAAGCTACGTAATATGCTATCAGTTTCTGATGCAGAAAAGTTAGTTCATGCATTCATGACCTCGAGACTAGATTACTGTAATGCTTTATTAGCCGGTTGTCCTGCATCCTCAATAAACAAGCTACAGTTAGTCCAAAATGCAGCCTCTAGAGTTCTTACTAGATCAAGAAAATATGATCATATAACACCGATTTTATCATCACTTCATTGGCTACCTATAAAGTTCCGTATTAATTATAAGGTATTGCTACTGACTTATAAAGCCCTAAACGGCTTAGCTCCAGTCTATTTAACGGATCTTCTATCACCCTATAATCCATCGCGCTCTTTAAGATCAATAAATTCGAGGCTTTTGGTCATACCTAGGATATCCAGATCAACCAAAGGAGGGAGAGCATTTTCACATTTAGCTCCAAAACTCTGGAATAGCCACGGCCAGGCATTCATATAATATTGTTAATCTCACAGTTCAAACTACAATCCGGCCTCTAGTTCATAAATGCCAGAGGAGAACTGGCCCCCGACTGAGCCTGGGTTCTCCCAAGGTTTTTTTTTTTCTCCATTAGGTCACTTGATGGAGTTTTTTCGGTTCCTTGCCACTGTTGCCTTTGGCTTGCTCAGTTGGGGATATTTTGGGGATATTTAATTTTATTCTATCAATCAATAAATTCCACTAGAAACAAACTTTGTTGTATTATTTTATTTTAATCTAATACTGTGAAGCTGCTTTGATACAATCTGTATTGTGAAAAGCGCTATACAAATATACTTGATTTGATGATTTCAATATCCATCAGAAAAACTGTTTATAGAAACCTTGTTGGATTTAATGTTGTAGTTTCTCGTATATATTATAACTATTTAGTCATACATTCAAATCTTATGCACAGTACAACTCCACAAACAGCATTACTAGCTTCACTTATTCCTAACCAGACTGACTTTATTTTTGTTAGACGGCTACAAATGTTTTTATTAAATGTACCACACTGTTGTTTAAGCGTATTGACTAAAATGTATAATGCACTAATAATGTGAGCAAAGTATTACTGAGAACTTATTTCATTTATTTATATTACTGGCAACACTGTTGCCAGTAATATACTGTTAATTGTACAGTTCTTTACTGTAATCTACAGTGTTACTGTAAAAATGCACTAAATTAAAACTCAAGTTAACTAATTACACTTGCAGAAACCGACTGCCTTAAATTGACCAACTGTCATTTAAATGTGTTAACTAAAATCTATAATGCATAAATAATGTGAGCAAAGTATTACTATGAACTTCTTTCATTTGAGACCACTAAAAAACTATTGAACATAAAAAGATTTCCACTGGACCAGCAACTACACAGTCACCCCCTGTTAAATACAGCAACATGCAGCGTATCATCAATGTTTGTTGATCTTCTGCTGGACTGAAGCACAGGCTCTACTCTTCAGCACAACGGTGACCAAAAAAATAACTTTTACAGTAAACTACTGGCAGCAGTGTTGCCAGTATAAACCTGTTTTATAACTTACAGTTTATTACTGTTAAAGGTGCATTAAGCAACTTTTCATGTTAAAAAATACCCGTTTTCTAACCCATACATGCTTAAACAATTGCCTGATGGGCTGAATGAGCCCTTCTCTGATCACTGAGATTGCCTCTATAAACCTGTAAAGTAAAATAAATAAGAGGGATTCGGGCCGGAATTTTAGACTGGGCGTGACGTCATGCGCGTTCACGGCACGCTCACATAGCTATGCCTGGCAGGTTTGTGTATTCGCCGGCATTCTCCGTAGAAGATGGATTGTAAGAGACCTGCTTGTAGTTCATTTCAAACACCAACGCAAACTCCACGTAAGATAAAAAAAAAAGAAAAATTTTGTCTAGTGCAACCAAAAGGGCCAAATTGGACTCAGACAGGCGTCGGAATAAGACGAGAGTAAACATAGGGAAGGCTGATATATAAGTTAGATAATTAGACACAAATTTGAGCAAATTACTGCTTAATTAGGATGTATTGCTATTGGAATATGCTACTTAGCAGATCAATAAAACAGGCTAAACCCCCGCAAATCTTCGGCGGATTAGCCTGTTTGGCTTTTATGGTAAGGTCATAGTGCCATTTAATTGTTTATTACCTTGAGACAATTGAGTGTACTTTTTTGACCGACTGTGTAGCTTTGAGCTTTTACAAAGTAACAACTTATATTGTTCATGAACGTGTTTCCATAATAATACAATCATAAGTGGATACAGTAAACACATATCACAGTTCAACATGGAGATAGATGGAAATAAAAAACGAAGTTTTCTACTACCCCCGTTTTTCCCTCACACATAAGTGTGTAATTTACTCAATTGCCTTGCCTTTCCTTTCACATATTTAAAATGACTTGCAGATTTATAACTTTCTTACCTCTGAAGACATTATGATTGTAAACAAAAGATTTGCGGCTGATGCTCCTTTGGTTATGAATAGCTCGTGGCCTCGTGCTCGTGCAAGCGTGCGTGTGCGTGCGGTCTATGAGCGACGCGTGCACATCTCTGGCTGCACATAGTTAAAGCAGCCAGAGAAAAACTGATATAATAAAGTCAATGGTTCAAGAGCCCAACTAAAACAAATACTGATCTCCATCATGGTGATAATAACTTTATTATTTTTAATAAAACACATAGTTAAAAAAGGAACATGGCATATTCCACATCAACAACTAAATATCTGTTAATTCTCACCAATAACTTTTGTACGAAAGAAATAATGTTAAACTGGTTTGTAAACTGTTGTGTTTTCACACTCTTGCTGGAAGTCAGTTGTAGTTTTTGTGTTTCTCTTTTTTTCTGTTCTTGTTTCTCTGTCCTTCAGTGATTCTGCTTATCAGGTGTTCATCAGTGTCTCAATTCACTCACTTCTTTTCATTAACTCTGTCAAGGGGACTATATTAGTGAGCTAATGTAGGGAATAGTGAATGAGGGTATAGGGTGTGATTGTGAAAACAGATCTGAGTGTCGACTTTGAGCACTGTTAATTCACAGTATATTCCTGTGGGCTATTTTTGTTTTCTACGGTATATTACTGTTTTAATGGAAAATGGTATGATATTGTCAGAATTTGGTCTTTTTTTACAGCAAGGGTTAACAGTGTGGGTAACTCATTCTGTAAGGAATACATTAGGAATGGAGTGTTGTCCTCCGAATTCTCTGTCTAGGATTGGACGACAACCTTTCACGGGTGGCAGAAAACTTCTCAATGAACAACAAGAACAAGAGATCTGTAACATGGTGATGGCAAATAATGCCATCACATTAAGACAGATCCATGCTGCAATCCTACAAGACAATGCCATATTCAAAAAATGTCAACTCTATTAGCATCTCCACAATAGACCGGATATTGAAGAAGCATCAGATGACAATGAAGCAAATTTACAGGGTACCATTTGAGAGGAAATCTGATAGAGTGAAAGAGCTGCTGTACCAGTATGTACATGTAAGTCAGTTACTGGTTGTCCATCATTATAACCTTTTTACAATTAAGCAGTGGTTCACAAACTTTTTTGGCTTCAGTACCCACTTCAGTACACTGATTTCTGTATCCAGGTAATCCATGTATGAAAGTATTTGATTTATCTGACTTCAACATTTCGCCTAAAAACTACAGCTTATGTATGATGCAATTATCATTATAATCCTTATTTTGAAGAATATAACATACAATTAGAAAAAGGGTCAAAGAGCTGCAATTAGTGCCTCCCATGTAAATCTATCTAATACTGTGGGTTTTACTGTAACATTTCAGTAAGTCTAGTCATTGATGATTTCCCCCCTACCCTTTCTGTCAAACACCCCCTGTAGTACCTCTGCATAGGGACACATGTACCCCAGGTTTGGAACCACTGGAGTAGTGGCCAGTAGTATATTGAAGTTGTGGAGAACATTGAACATTCCTATGTAATTGTCTGTAACTGTGTATGACTGATTTGATGTTTCCTTTGTTTACGCTATTGTATAGAATAATGGCATTGGAAGGAAACGAGATCCCTCACATCCTCATGTTTGTGGATGAAGCTGGCATCATCTTGGCCATGGGCCGAAGACGTGGCCGTAATATTATTGGCCACCGGGCCACGGTGGATGTCCCAGGCTAGCGAG